>JAATLQ010035575.1:0-55653 GCA_013421005.1 Heliconius erato x Heliconius himera
ACTCGTGTGTCCACAACTTAACCTTAAATATACTGATCCGCTAGGAATAAGTCAATCATACTTTTCACGGTGAGAATATAATAGAACGTGAAAATGGATTGATGATGAAGGAAAAGCAAAAAAGATTAATGAAGAAAAAGTGAGCGGTAATAAAGATAGACCTTCGAAAATACAGCATCAAAGATAATGAAGGAGAAAAATCACGTAAAAAGCATGAGGACGCCCCAGATGGCATGTATAAAAGTTGATGATAGAGGACGAGGTGAAAGAGGTATATAGAGACCGTAGCGTTTGGGGTTCCGTTCTCTCTGACTTTCCCACTAGTATTACAGCGTTAAGCTAAATAAGTAAGTATTTAATTTCAATTATGTTGTAAAGAATCATTATTGGTACCAGCGCTGGAGAAAAATGATTTTTCTCCAGTTGCTTAATCATTATTCTACACTAATCGTCATTGTCCGATTTAACACATTTTTTAAAAATTCCATTTATAAAATAAATAGGGATTGTTCATAGACGCCACTTCAATAAACGTGTATTATAATGTCCAAGCTTACATCTCACAGCAAAATTACGGCTTTACACGCTGGTTTTAAAAATTACACTTTTTTTGGTTAAAAATAACATTTTTAGGAGAACAGCCCACTTATTATTTTCATTTTCTCGAATTGCTAACAAGACCCTACAATATTTAGGAGTAACTTAAAAGCTTCTGATAAAAATAAATTTAGAAGAAACACTTTAAAATATTCCCAAGTGGCTTACTAAAATCATATGACTAACAATCTAAGATTGACGTTGGAGATAGGTTATTAATATTGGGCGTAAGTGATCAAAGCGCTTTGATCGGTTTAAAAGAGGGCGTGGGTACAAATCGCGCTTCGTTAAAAAAAATATATTTTCTAAAAAGCACTTTATTCTGTTACAAACATTAAAGAATATCCTGTATTCAATACAGAATAATACAGAATATTATTATTAAATTGATTAATCAATTGAATATCTATCTATATTTAAATAATAATATCTATATTTAATACATTTAAATTTATAAAAAAATAGTTGGGGCCAGTCGTGGCGCAAGGGCAAGTGTTACTGTAAAATCGACTGGTTGTGGGTTCGATCCCCTCTCGAGGAAATGAAATATTTACTTACATTTACATTTATATTTTCATTTCTTCGCTCTGGTGTCGAGGCAAAGCGTGGCGTTGAGTTCCGCCAATCAACACGCAATGCCTCGAGAACTCGGCGGAAAGTGGGGAACGGTGTGTCTTAACACTAGGTTCCCTTTGCCTACCTCGATGTGTGGGGGATACAGCGTGAAGCTGATTTAATAAACTTATGAAATATTTTACCTATTGCAATATGTGTTTAAACTCACCACAATACCTTTAACCTTAAGGTTACTTTAACAGAATTGTCAAAATGTCACGTTCGAGACTGAGGTCGAAAGTCAAATAGAACCTTATTTCATAACATTGTACTGTCATTATTACAGTAATTCGTTCAATTTAAACTTATTCTCATATATTTTATCTTCGTCCATACTGAGAATACTGTATATTATTAATAGTAAAGATATTAATTATTGTTTAATTTGTAGCAGGAGTATATATTTACAGATTCAAAATAAAAAACAGCGAAGAAAGATTGAAGTCGAAATGAAATGAGTTTTTAATAATTCTAGTTTACTTTTTATTCGACTTACGGTTTACAATATTAACATCAACATATATTTAAAACTGTAAATACGACTGTTTCTTTTTTGTAACCTTTTCTACATTAAACTATATTAAAGTGACGATAATTTCTATCAATATAAATTAGTATTAAATCATAAACATAGAAAGCTTCTATAAAAAAGCTAGTGACCAACCCGCGGCTTTTTTTAAACATATATATGTGATTGTCACGTTTTGTGTTAGAGGCATAAAAAGTAGAGTCACGTGTCACTTTATAACTTATCATCGGAAATAATCAATCATTCCAAAATTTCAAATTAAAATTCGAATTTCTCGTTGTAATTGAAATATTTAATATTTTAATAAGGCAAAGCGCGGCGTTGAATTTCACCCCTCAACATGCAATGTCATGCAATGCCTCCAGAATTCGGCAGAAATTGGAGAACAGAAGTATCTTAAGGGGAACGCAGTGTTTTAAAACAAGATTCCCTCTGCCTTCCCTGCTATGTGCGTGATAGAGCGTGAAGATAAAATAAATACAAATACAGTAGGTATATAAAATATATATGTAACTATATCACAAAAGACTATTAGACAGGGTTAAAATCTGCGATCGATATTACAAACAGGGAAGGCCATTTCGTGATTCCGTCTGAGCTTTAAAGAAGATTGCCCTACAATTTCCATATAAATAAGTGGCAAGTTTAATTGGTCCCAGAATACAGCAGCCGGTATTTACGGCCTCCGAGAATTATTTTCTGTATACATTTATGTTTACTAGAAAACTTTAGTTGTACCATGACGTTGATTGTCGAGAGAGAGGTCTCTGGGGAGTGCTTAGCTTTACCGAAATTATTGTAAGGAAGTGTATGTGGAGGTTAAGTTAATATTAGAATGTTATTATCACATGCGGATGTAGATCTTATGGGTTTAAAAATAAAGGAGAATTTTCCTTGTTATATTTTTTAGGGTTTCGTATTTCAATGTAAAAACCGATCCCTCATATCATCACTTTGCTGTGCATCAAGGCCATAGATCTCGAAATCGCTTGGAGGTATTAAACTAAAATTATTATCAAAAAATCAGTTCTAAGGTTTCTTAGAGCATGAAAATAAATAATCTCAAAAGATATTAGTTTTTATGCTTCGATTTCGCTGCACTTTGTATGAACTTGGCCGCGTTTTTCGTAAATTGTACTTTCAGTTAACCTATAATCTTTAACGCCCAATATTAATAACCTATCTCCAACGTCAATGTTAGATTGGTTCATATATCTATTCTATCTAGAGATTGAATAGATATATGAAACAATCTAAGATTGACGTTGGAGATAGGTTATTAATATTGGGCGTAAATTGGTACGGATTCCTTTGTGAGCTAGTCCGACTCACACTTGATCGGTATTTTTTTTCTTTATTTATTTTGTTCTGAAACATTTATTATTTTGAAATTAACTTAAATAACATAATTTAACTTCATAGGAATAATATACATATTGTAACGAAATCAAAAACCTCGAGGCTTTTACAGAACTCATATTTCTTCCAGAGTAAAATACTGTTAAGCTTGTACAATGTCTATCTTAAATTCTAATACAATATGTTATTTTAGAGAACCTCTTTCTTCTTCCGCTCCAAGTCTAAAAGTATATCTCGAATTTTCCGACCACATAAAGCGTCATTTTAGTAGTGTCCTCTGGTGATAGTTCTATAAACTTATTTTACTTATTTACAATCATCATTTTATTAAACATTGAAACATCTTTTTATTAAACAAAGTATTAATAAATAAATAATAAATTATTGCGAATATTAAAACTTATAAATATAAAATCATTATAATATTCATAATTAAAAATCTTGCTTATACTCACTCACCGTCAGATTCAACATTAATTATAATAATAAGCGATCACTTGTTCTTTATCAGAACGTTTTAAATAAAATATACGAGATACAATAAAATTGACATTTACTATCACAACGTATATAATTACGATGAAGGAATATTTTTAGTAAATTATTATGAGAATAAATCTGGATAAATTATGTTTATATATTTGATGTGTAATTTAACACAAAGCTTAAAATTTAAGACCAGTAGTGGAGTAGGGCACTAGCGTGTGACTGTAACCGCGGTAGGTTGTGGGTTTGATTCCCGCTCGAAGAAATGAAATACTTAATATTTACATATTGCGCGACGTTGTGTTCCGCCATTGAACGCAATGCCTTCAAAAATCGGTGAAAAATGAGGAATATAGTGTCTTAACACTAAGTTCCCTCTGCCTACCTTACTGTATGAGGGATATAGCGTGAAGCTTAAAATTTGTTCTATTTATAAAAATAAAAAAGTAAAAAAAGAAAAAAGTAAATAAAAAAGTAAAAATTTGGGTGAACCTTAAGTAAATACTACTTTCATTTATCAATAATATACCTGTATATTTCTTGTAGCCGCCACCTGATAACACTAAGTTGATGATGATGATAGGAGACTCAACTCCTTAATGGTTAGCTTCATGCTGTATTCCGCACACAGCAGGGTAGGCAGAGGGAACCTAGTGTTAAGACACTCCGTTCCCCACTTTCTGCCGGATTCTGAAGGCATTGCGTGTTGCACACTTTGTGCCGATTATGATTGAAGATAAAATTCGCCAAATAGATAGACAATAGTTAAGTTGTCTGTTTATAACTATAACTAAACTAGCTTCACGCTTTATCCCTAGCGGGGTAGTCAGAGAGAACGAAGCGCCAAACGTCTCGGTCACGGTCTCTCATCAACCTCTTCATGCATGCCCTCCAAGGGGTCCTCATATTTATATCGTGACCTTCCTCCAGTATCATCGCTACTGTGTTCTCCAAGATCAATCATCAGCCAAAGACTCACCTGCCTCTTTTTTTTATGAAAAAGACAATGCAAACGAGCGTTCTGGTCACCTTATTTTTTTTATTTGCTTATTTAAAAGCTCTTGTTCCTTTTTTAATTGACGTATAGAAATGACATAGATACGAGTACATTCGTTAGCTATTTTCATTAAAATAACAGGTATCAATATTTTTCACATTTTCCTTTTACAACTACAATTTTTTTACGTAAAAGGCTCACGCGGTTTGTGGTACGGTATGACGATGCATACAAATTTCAAAAATTTCTGCCGCATACGACGCAGTAATTTTGTTACAAATTTTTTAACGAAATTTATATAGCTATATATTTTTTTGGCTGGCTTTTCCTACGTTCTTTTTTTGTGTTATTTGCTATGGAGCTCGATGCTCTTTTGGTTAAAATATAAAAATAACATTTTGATTATTCTGAATTAAAATATGAAAATAATAATTATTAATAGGTCACGAGGCCACTGGGACAGAGTAAGACTGTAAGCGTATTGCGCTTGTGTGGGAGTGGGAGATTCGATTCCCAAGATAAGATACTCCATTTCAATAAAGACACTTCTGTTCCTCAGTTTCCGTGGAATTTTGGTGGCATTGCATCAGACTGAAGGAATGAAAATATTAAATATTTCATTTATTCGAGTGGGATGACCCACAATCTGTCGTGTTTAACGTCGCACGCTTGTACCTCAGCGCCGTAACTTGCCACAATAAACTATATCTATATATAACTAACTTCATGCCATGAGCGCCAAACGCTACGGTCTCTACATACCTCTTTCGCCTCGTCCATTGTCATGAACCACTTCATACATGCCTTTCGGGGGGTCCTCATGCTTTTTACGTGACCTTCCTCCAGTATCTTTGATACTGTGGTTTCGAAGGTCAACCGAGGTCTCCCCCTACCTCTCTTACCGCTCACTTTTCCATCATAAATCTTTTTTGCCATTCTTTCATCACTCATTCTTTCGACGTGCCCAAACCAGCTGAGCACGTTCTTCTTGATTCTCACCGTGACATCCTCGCCTAGTACCTGCCATTCTTGGGCTCAATATATTTTTGTAATTATAATACAAATATAGAGCCTAATTATAATAGAAAATATAAGGCTTGTAGTTCATATTTAGATATGTATTAGATTGTATTACCCTTTTCTCATCGAAACCTGTTAACTTAAGTCATAGTATATCAAAATACCGAACTAAGACATTTATGAGACTTCACTGCTAGTCTGTGTTGTTTAACTGTCTGTCTATCAATCGTATTAGTTGAGAAAATTTAATTTATTTAGGTTTAGGTTAATAGTATTTTTTTCTTATTTTGCACTGACTCGAAAAATTACGAATTTTAAATAGTAAGTTGATATATATATTTATAGGCTTCAATATTCCATTAATAAACTTTAAATTTTGTGCATTTTTAATTAATTAAAATATTATTTTTAACATTTAAGATATTTTTAAAATTTATACTTATAGATTGGTATAGTTTAAAACATGATTCTATGGTATGTTCAAATTAAAGTAAAAAAATTGAAAAGTACGCTCTTTCAAATAAAAAAAAATCGGTTCAAAAATGACGGAGAAATCGACGAACACACACAAAAACATAATTTTCAAATCTAGAACCTTTACACAAAACTTAATTACAAAAAAATAAAGTTCCTCACCGATATTTTAACTTATTATTTACAGACAAAATTAGAAATTGCATAAATAAATGCATACGAAATTTCGACGAATAACTTTGAACTATAAAAGGCGATATAAAAGATATAAAATAAAAGATATTTTTTATCATACTGGTTGGAAAAGCTTTCTATAAAGCTTCGTGTATAACGATAGTACGAGTAGAATTTAAAATGAGACGTCTCTTTGACTGCCTTCTTACAACTTGAGATGCAAAGAAGACTATTACATAGTTCTCCGCATTTTCTTGTAAAAAGTTTTGTATTATATCGACTTTTTTTAATGCTAATATAATGATTAAAATATGTAATTATTTAATCAAATAATATCCATGTATATTGTGTATGACACTATCATAATAAAGTTAAAAAGGTTTTTCATGCATTGGTTGTGGGTTCGATGCTTAGTTGATAACATAAATTCTTAATTTATAGATTCCACAGGATCCTGCAGGCAAACTATACAAACAATTTTGCAAGACTTTCTATAGTTATTTAAAAATATTATGAGTCATAGTTGTGTAGTTATTTGTATACTTATTAATTTAAACGTAACCGTCATGGGTTCGATTCTCGCTCTCAGTCATGACTGATTTTCATTTTCTTGCTCTGACAATATAACAAAATGGCGGCGATGAGCTCCGCTACTCAACCCATAATGCTTAAAAAATTAAGCGGAAAGTAAAAAAACGGAGTTATATATGTGAGATACAGTGAGGCTGGAAAAAAAGTTATCTTCATGTAAATGTTTTATTTATATTATTTTGCTTTCGTTAGCTTACTTGAATACTATCTAGTGCAGTGTTGTAAATATAACAATGTATGAGCCGTTGGTAAACTTTTACTAAGTTTATATACTTTTATTATTAATAATAAATAAAATAAAATAAAATCTATGCATTGAATAATATCACTGTATATCTATACAATATCAAAACATTACAAAATATCTGTATAGTGGACTGCAATCACAGTCACAAAAGACATTTCTCATACAAACACGCCCGTACTGCGTCAACGGTCACGTCCAGTTCTACCGTGGTCGTGGCAATCAAACTTGCAATTACCAGCTACTGAAATAGCAAATTAAACGTCCTTCCGAGTGACAAATTTACGTGGGACTGACACCCGGGGAGGCTGTTTGGTGACTTAACGCTGGATGTGTGGGAAGTAATTATTAAATTTGTTTCTGTGTGTGTGTAAAAGTAAAATTTTGATTGTCAGCTTCACGCTGTATCCCGCACACAGCGAGGTAGGTAGAGGGAACCCAGTGTTAAGATCCTCCGTTCCCCACTGTCTGCTGAATTCTGGAGGCATTGCGTATTGAGTGGAAGAACTCCACGCCGCAAAAAATATAATAAAATTTTGATCTGTTTTTTATTTGTGGATTATTGCAAATATATGTGGTATTTTTGAGGTGATTGTAACCCACGGTTATGGGTTCGGTATTTTTAAAGATATAGTTTTTTTTTGTTTTACGTTATGCCCAGCTCAAAGTACGGAAGGCAGAAGAAACATAGGAATCTAGTGTTATAGTGTTATATGTGTGTTCCCATTAATACACATCCGTTCTCTATTTCTCTATTTTCCACTGAACTCTGTAGGCATTGCCCGTTAAGTGGCAGAACTCAATACCGCGATTTATGTCGTTGCCAGAGAGGGGAAAATTGAAAATATTAAATATTTCATTTCCTCAAAGAAGCACAAAGTGTGACTGTAAAATTGACTGGTTGTGGGTTCGATCCCCATCCGAGGAAGTAAAATATTTATTTACATTTATATTTTCATTTCTTCGCTCTGGTGTAGAGGCAAAGCGCGGCGTTGAGTTCCGCTACTCAGCACGCAATGCCTCCAGAATTGCGCGGAAAGTGGGGAACAGTGTGTCTTAACACGAGGTTTCCTCTGCCTACCCTGCTGTGTGTGGGATACAGCGTGAAGCTGATTTAATTTTATTTTGTTCTCAAATGTGTATCGAACCCCTAACCTGTAGTTTACAGTCGCACGCTTGAATTGAGACCCTGCGCCACAACTGGCCTATACATATATTTGCTAGTATAATAAGCTAAATGAACCGTTACATATACAGTCTAAGTCGTCTATGATCTGAGTAATTAGAGAAACAAATTAAATGTCACTCCACGACACAATGTGATTCAAATTGAGGTTGTTGAACAATAAATTTGCGGAAAGTAATTAAATGTCTGTGCGTTTAATTAGAGCCTAATTATAAATGACCGAATGTTTTTATTCAATTGAGCATACACGTGTGCCTGTAAGCGCAATAGGTTGTGGGTTCGATTCCCACTCGAGTAAATGATATTTTGAATATTTTCATTTTTCTCATTAAATCATTTGAGGCTAGTCGTGGCGCAGCGGCACGAGGTGTGACTGTAAAACCGGCTGGTTCGATTCCCACTCGAGGAGATGAAATATTTACTTTAATTTAAATTTCCATTTCTTCGCTCTGGTGTCGAGATTAAGCGCGGCAATGAGTTCTGCCACTTAACACGCAATGCCTCCAGAATTCGGCAGAAAGTGGGGAACGGAGTATCTCTTAACATTAGGTTCCCTCTGCTTACCCTGCTGTGTGCAGGATACAGCGTGAAGCTGATTTATTTATTTTAGATTTTCATTTTTCTCATGTCAAGGTGAAGTGCAATGTTGAGTTGAGAGCAGGTTGAGAGTTGTCTTAATACTAAGTTCCCTCTACCTACCCTGCTGCATGGGAAATAACGTGAAACAGAGAAAAAAAATGAAAGTTTTTACTGTTTGTTACTTACGCTTATTTAACGTAAGCAGATATTTTCACACAAAGAATACAATATTTGCTTTACACTATCATGCTAAATTTGTGTACACTTGATACAAATTATATACAAAGATAATATTGGAATTACAAAGATAAATTGTGATTTTTTTAGCATCACGCTATGTCACGCATAGAGCAAGGTATACAGTGTTGAGACATTCTGTTACTCTCTTTTCTCCCAATTATTATTAGGACATTGCATATTGAGTCCGAAACACCAGACGTAAATGGTACATAAAAAATGTATGAACAAAGTTTAATTACAACGACCGGGAATCGAATCCACAACCGTCACGTTTGCAGACAGTTATTTAGAAGACGATAATGAAACTTTCGATATTTTGTACATATTCAAAATATTTATTATATATTTTTAAATTATATAAATAAAATAAAGGATAATATGATAAAAGAGACAAATGAGCAGTATAAACGTGAAAAATTATAACATTTTTTATGGATAATACAACAGCCACGGTAAACAAGCGTTCGGGTCACCTGAGGATAAGCGATCATTGCCAACTACGACCCCATGTAATGCCGGAGGACGGACTTTTTAAAGGTACCATATCGTATTAACCCGGAAACACTGCAGGTGCCTACCTGCACTGCACAGTTTTTTAGCGCGTTTAAAGAAGTTGCTATAAAACCACACAGTAGTGGAGAGCCACGTATCCAGATGGTGAGAATGATAGTTTAGCTTTTGACATACTATGCGGATAAAAAAGTCAGTGGCAGGTATCAGATAAAATAGTTCTCCAGAATACTCCCATGATGAATGCGGTAGAGAACGCACAGCGAGGGGACGTCCCTGCGCAAAGCATAAAGTCTATCGAGAAAATTAAAAAATCAGGTCCACCCTGTATCCCGTACACAGCAGGGTAGGCAGAGGGAACCTAGTGTTAAGACACTCCGTTCCCCACTTTTTGCCGAGTTCTGGAGGCATTGCGTGTTGAGTGACAGAACTCAACGCCGCGCTTAACCTCGACACCAGAGCGAGTGGGGATCGAACCCACAACCAGTAGGTTTTACAGTTACACTTCGTGCCGCTGCGAAACGACTGGCCTCAAGAGTTTATCGTTTCCCAGATTATTGGATTATTTGTACGGCTGTGCGTTGTATGCTATCAAAGAGTTTAAGCTGATATTAAAAAAAATCAAATATAAGCAGTTAAGTAAGCAAAATATACATTTAATTGTATAGAAGTACTTCCAGTATTACAAAAATCACATGTTACATAAACCGTTTAAAGTAATTGAAATCGTTAGTCAAATAAAAAGCATGGTATCTATCTGATGTTTTCAACATCGGTTTTGGTTCTATGAATGATATGAGTGTAATTATTGGATTTTTCAAATATTTTTTACTCAAAACTTTAATAAATGAATTGTGAATAAAAGTTTATTTGAGCTAAATGGGTTACCAACACCGACGTTTTTATTATAACTATGTTCATGTAAAGGAACCTGCTAGGCACTGGACTGGATCATGATGGCCTTATTATTATTAATAATAATAATACTTGATCGATATTCACCTCACATAGCAGGGTAGGCAGAGGGACCTAGTGTTAAGACACTCTGTTCCTCGATTCCCGCCGAATTTCGGTACATTACGTGTTGGGCCGCAGAACTACCCGCTTTATTTTGTTACTAGAGCGGACCAATGAAAAAATTTAATTACACCGAGGGATTATCAAACCCACGACCCTCGCTTTAACAATTACATGCAGTGCAATTGCGCTACGACGGCCTTATTTCTAAATTTGTTAAATAAATGTAACACACAATATATATATACATACAAATTTCAACAAATAGACCAACATTAAATAATATAATTAATTATTCATTTAACTTCATACTAGACGAGGCATCGATCTGGGTTATAAAATGAGATCGTAGCAATAAATAAGGCCCGATAAATTTGTAGTTCATTGATTTCATTATCGATCCACTTCATCGACATTCGTTACATTTGTTATGGCCGCTTGCACAATGCACAATTTAACTAAAATATTGAAGAATTAAATTATATGGGTATGGGTAGGCAGAGGAAACCTAGTGTTAAGACACTCCGTTCTCCATTTTACGCTGAAAGCTGGAGGATTGTGTGAAAAAAAAACTGTTAAAAAAACTAAAACTAAAATTTAAAATTGTTAAATTATATTATGTATCTAATGATACATAATATTTAAAACTAAAACTTAAATTTAATAATTTATGTAAAACTTTAATAAATGCACATGCCATTTAGTTGATTTTAGAACGGATATTACGGATATATGGACACTAGTCATCGGCCGCAACTTTGCTTATGTAGAAATATAGACGTAAAATTGTAAATGCCGTTCTTTTAGGTTCCCATAGTGCGCTCTCACTCTTTAACCTGTCAAATTTCATATTTTTTCGGACCAGTAGTTCCGTTAGTGCGATAGCTGTCAGTCAGTTAGCAACCGAATGTTTTATACAGACATATGTACATGTACGTGAGGCCAGCCGTGGCACAGGGGCGCAAAGTGTGACTGTAAAATCGACTGATTGTGGGTTCGATTTCTACCCGAGGAGATGAAATATTTATTTACATTTATATTTTCGTTTCTTTACTCTAGTGTCGAGGCAAAACGCGACGCTGAGTTCCGCCAGTCAACACGCAATGCCTCCAGATCTCGGCGAAAAGTGGAGAATGGAGTGTCTTTACACTAGGTTCCCTCTGCCTACCCTGCTGTGTGCGGGATACAGCGTGAAGGTGATTTTTATAAGTACGTATAAATTGAAATATCTTTAAAAGTCGTTTCTAACAAAATGATCTAAATTCGATATATTTGTTACTAACTGAAGATGACATTTGAAATAAATTAGAGAAACAACTAATTAATTTCATTATTTTATCTCGTGAACTTTAATATTTTGATAATTTCATTAGATTTATTACAATAATAAAAATAATAAATGACCCTCACGAGTTATACGCTTCGATAAAGTGTCCGTACTACGAGGCCAGATAATTCATAAATATATGTATTTGTAATATAATATGTATAATATACTTTCTAAAGAGCAAATACTCCAATATTTCGTATATTTTTATTCTCAGCGGGAAATGGACACACGATCTACTAAAAATAAAGTTGTAGGCATATAAAATTTACCGCGGGAATACCAAGAGAAGTAGAGGGAACCTGGGAACCTAGTGTTAAGACACTCTGCTTTTATTATGACACTTCCGTTCCACACTTATCTTGGTGGAACCCAACGCCATGTTTTGCCCCATTTCTAGAGGCGAAGAATTAAAAATATCAAATATTAGATAGATAATGAGAATCGATCCCACAACCAGTCTCAAAGAAAAAGATAATGATCTATATAAACATTCCCATGAATGAGAATCAAATCTAATATTTGAACCCCAACTTTCCAACTATAACTTAGTGATAGAGTCAACTAGAGTCAAACGCTACATACGATAACTAGCAATTTGAATAGGTATTTAAATTTAAATTAATTTAGCTTTAAGGATAATATTTCGGAATTAGCTTTATTATTCGGTGTCAGATGTATCGGTTTACGTTGTGCGGACGGTAATTAAGCAGATAATTAAGCAATCATTTGTAAAATGTTGTTGTTATTTTGTGGTTCGACACACACAGTTAATATGTTTTTGTGGTTCACTGAAAAAGTCAGTTTTGTGTGTGTTAGTTTTAAATTTATGAAGTTTAAAAAAAACTAAAAAGTCTAATGTGGCGCTGTGAGTAATTATTCTTGGCTCGATTCCCATTCGAGAGAATAAATATTTAAATGTGCTTTTTTTTTCCATTCTCACAAGACAAAAGAGCGGTGATGATATCTATTAAAAGAGAAGAACGGAGTTTTTGAAAATTTTATGAATTCCCTGAAATTCCGGCGTTAAGTTCCGCCCTTCAACATGCAATTCGACGGAAAGTAGAGAACGAAAGTGTCTTAATTATAACGCGGGATTATTTCATGAAATTTATTAAACTTCTATTGCTTTAAGTTTAAATTAACTTATATAATAGCACTTAGTAATTATGTGTTCCTATGAAAGTTCACTTTAGTATTACAAGAATATTACAATTATCTTATTTATTTATATATAAATATCCTACACATTTGGACATTATTATACAAATTTTAATTATTTTTAATCAATTATAATAACTTATTATCAGTAGGTATTGTACCTAGCATATGAAATATATTTATATTGATAAGAATTGGAGAGTTCAGGTCAAAATATTAGGACGCATGATACAAGTGTAAACATTGTTTAATATAACGCTTTTATGATCTCATTATTTTAGATTTTTTATTTATAACGACTTTTTCTTGTAACGGATAAATAAATAGTAAATAATATAATTGAAGTCGTCGTGGCTCAGTAGCACAAACTTATGATTGTAAACGTGACGGTTGTAGGTTCGATTCCCACTTGACGAAGCGAATTATTATATATTTCTTAGCTCTGGTAAAAAAGCAAAAGCGCGTTGTTGTGCTTCACCTCTCAACACGTAATACATCGAAAGAATCGGTAAAAAATGGAGAACGGAGTGTCTTAACACTCAGCCTGTCCTGCTATAAGTGGGATATAGCGTATGGCAACCAAAAATGTATAATATAGAAAAATGAAACATAATAAGTAATAACGTATCGGTGGCCTTTACACCGCTCGGTTTACTGACCCGTGGGTTGGCCCTACTACGTATTGCATACATGCTAGTCTATTCAAATACGACGTTACATCAATATTTACATTTGCCTTTTCAATAAACTGGCTCTTTAGCGAAAGTGAAAATCATAATAACAATATGAAACGCAAGTCATTTACTAACAAAGGCCTAAGTGAATATAAAATTTCGAAATCCTTAAAAATAATACAAAAAAAGGGAACGCCAAACGAGAAATATTTTCAATATATTGGGAACAATAGCCTCGATTTTTTATTCTGACGGCAATTATTTAAGAAACTATATTTCACTGACAATTAAATAAATTGTAAAAAATACTAAAACCCATTAAAATAAAACTATGAGATGCAACTTTAATGCATTTAGCTTCCGCGGCCCATCCTCAGTTCGTACGCACTAGACACCAGCACGAAAATACTCCGTATCGTCCCATATTCTAGCTCATCTTCCTGGGCTCACCTCGTCTCCAGGCGAAATACCATCTAAATTGGTTGGAGGAAAGTCTCTTTTCCCTGACCCGTATCGCACTGGAAGGGCGGCCGTAAGCTACGGCCACGTGCACCGACAACTTGCGCTTAGTTCTTCGCGAACTGTGTGGGAGGTTAGAACGCTACATGAAATATACGAGGAACGAATATGTTTCGTTTACGTCAAACGCTATAGCGGTCGTTACCGGAAATATTTCCCAGTCGGCCACGTGATTTTGACAGACGTAAAAACGCCGGGTGCGGCGGGCGAAGTCTAATAAGTGATTGTGATTATCTGATAAGGGTTGAACAAGTGTTTGATAATATGTTGGTGTAGATCAAAGGAGGGAAGGAGCAACGTCACCGGTGTTACCAAGATATTATATGTTTTGTTTGTTTCTGATGATGGAGTGCTTTCGGTGAGTAGCTTTTATGTCTTAATGTATTTGATTTTCAGTTATAGTATAAAATTAATTTACGTTTCATTTTTATTATTATTATTATTGTTGAAATATATAAATAAGCAGTATTTTTTGATTAAACCAATAATTTTATGTTATAAATCATTTTATATGTTACTTATAGATATAGAAAAAAAGTCACTAAGGTTGCAATTAAATATAGAGATAATTTATAAGAATCGATATAATCAATAGGTTTTAAGAATTTTTAATGAGCCATTTCGTCCTGGATTCATTGTTTATAGATAGGTATAGCACTGCGCATGCTCAGTAATATGTCAACAAACTCCAGCCATAGGTTACTATGTATTGCCGTTAATAATTTTGCAGCAATTTCTTATGTGATTATTTTCGTATTGGCTAACGATTTTTTTTATTTTATGAAGAAATAATTAAATTTATGCCTAATATAGACAGATATGGTATATCTGAAAATTAATAGCTTTAGTGTTATTTTGGATTTTAATTAGCTTTCGCGGCATTGAGTTCTGCCACTCAATACGCAATGCTTCCAGAATTTGGCAGAAAGTGGAGAGAGAGTGTCTTAACACTAGGTTCCCTCTGCCTACCCTGCTGTGTGCAGGATACAGCGTGAAGCTGTAAAAAAAATAGCTTTAATTTATTGAAAAAAATATTTTTGAAGAAGATGAAGTATTTATGTTTTAAAATATTATAATATGTTTTAATATTGGCATTGTAATGTACATCGGGTGTTTCCAATGTCAACAAGTATCGTACTAAATGGTCGGTGATTTTCAAAACTCGTAACATTTAGAAAAATAAACGTATAATAAACATAGAACGTACTCGGTATTTTTACATAATGATCTGGCACTGTTGTTTTTGTAAAAATTCCAAAAAATTCAGATTTAGTACATCTATATTTATTTTTTTAATTTCACGTTCTATCCCGCATATAGCAGTGTAGGCAGAAATAATCTGGTATTAAGACTCTAATGAAATTATTTTATAAGAAATTACAAAAATGCCTGGCACGTGAAGCTGCCCGGAATGTACGGTATAAAAATAAAATGTGAACTTCCGAAGATTAAAATATTTTTTGTTTACGTTTAAGAAAGTGAGAGTTGTTTTTTGCATACAATGAAAAAAATAAATAATCGCTTTTATTCGTTTGTCTGTCCGTTTGAATAATCACGTTAATCCTAGAAACGACTTAGCTGATTTGGATGTGGTTTTGGCTGTTGTATTTTGATGAACTTTCCGTAACATTAGATATTTGTTTTATTACAATCACTATGTTGATAAATAAATAGGACCGTAGTGGCACAAGTGTGCAACTGTAAGCGCGACGATTTTGGATTCGATTCTCACCCGAAGGAATAAAATATTTCATAATTTCATCTCTTCGCTTTGGTACCAGGTACTAGGAAAAGGGCAAAGCGCCGTGTTGTATTCTGCCACTCAGCAGGCAATGCCTCAAGAATTCGGCAAAAATGCGGAACGGAAGTACTTTAATGGAGAATGGACCATAACACGGGTCTTAACACTATGTTCCCAGATTCCACTGCCTACCCATGTGTAGGATACGGCGTGTAGTTAAAAAATAACAGTTTCTAATATACGAAACAGTTATTTTTATTTTTTGATTCTTGTGATGAAATCTATGATGACTTATTTTTCCCATGCAGACTCAGTGGCCAGCGTAGCTAGTATTTAATAAATTTTAACACTTTAAAATGTAAAGTATCATAAAAATAATATTCCTAAATTAGCCGAAAATTGTTTTCTTTATCTCTTCTCTGTTCTATTATTATATGTAAATGTATAATAATAGAAAAACACGAAGATATACAAAACTTACATAACATTTTGTGTGAATTATTTCAAAGCAATATTTCCACAGTTCATTTCTTTCTATCATCACTGTCACTATCATGAATAAGTATTTGCAGACTGAATATTGACTCATCAAGTAATACATCTTAGACGATATTCTCGGAAGCTATAAAACAGTAGGCGATTTAGTTATAGCCGTTTAGAATTAATAATAGGCTATTTGCATCAATCGTAATAACATTATCGTGAAAACTAACATATAAAAGTTATATTTTGGTTCGATATTTTCTACAAAGTTTAATATTAAATTTAGCGCTTTTGTGATGCAATTTAAATTGATCCATGAACTCAATGCCGCGCTTTACCTCGACACCAGATCAAAGAAATGAAAATATTAAATATTTCCTTTCCTCGAGTGGGAATCAAACCCACAACCCCAGACGCGTTTACAGTCACATTGTGTCTGCCTGTGCCAGGGGCCACGCCACGTCTGGGCTTGAACCTTATTTATGTTACTTTAATATACGAGTATATTTTCCTTAATGATATTGTTATACATAATTTTACTATTAATACATAATTCATCTATACTATAAAAGGAAATCAATTCACGTATCTTGTAGATAAGATAAGTAGACATAAATAATAAGGCGATAAGAAACTTCAGGATTTTTCGTTTTCCAATAGAATTACGAGACATTGCATATTGAGTGTCGGAACTCAAGGTGGCGCTTTCTCTTGTCAAACCGGAGCCTTTTGACTTCTTAGACAAAGTATATCGTTGAGCCTCGAAATATGTTAGATTTTTAATGCAAACTTAAAGATGTGGTGCAAAAATTTTTATAACATCACTAATTTTTTAAAAATCCTTATCGTTAGTCCCCAATGATAAGGGAATAATTTATTTGGCAACCTGGCAACTACAGGTCAGCCGTAACGAGGCAAAGGCGCTACGTTGAATTCTGTCACTCAACATGCATTACCTCCAGAATTCGGTAGAAAGTGGAGAACGAAAGTATTTAAATGAGAACGGAATGTTTTAACACTAGGTTCCCAGGTTCACTCTGCCTACTCTCCTACATTCGGAATACACTGTAAAGCAAAAAAAAACCTACTGCATAATTTCAGAAATGTTACAAAAAAAATAAACACACGACCACCAACCTAGCAAACGTCTTCCCTACCTAATAATCATTTAAACGCAACATTTAACGTTGGGTAAATTATACATGTTAAAGATAATGATAGAAAGCGCAACTTAACTATGGACCACCCAGAAAACCTTTATATTATAATGCAAGATTCTTGCGTTTCTTGATCTCCTCAAGATAAATCTAATATTTTTTAAATTTAACTTTATACTGTATCCTGCACATATCAGAGTACGCAGAGGGAACCTGGGAACCTAGCGACACACCGTTTCCATTAATAAATTTCCGTTTCCTACTGTCCGCCGTTGGCATTGCGTGTGGAATGGTGGAACTCAACGCCGCGTTTTGTCTTGTCATCAAAGTAAAAGAACGAAAATGTTTAATATTTCATTTACCGAATGGGAATCGAACCTATATCCAACGAACACGCTTCCGACTGTAGTGGTAACTCTGCGCTACGATCCAAGGGCTAAGATGAATCTTATAATATCTTATCACGATATCCAAGAACATGACTAATGACTAAACGCTTAGTCAAACAATTTTTAATTATATTTCAAGATTGAGAAAGAAAATTGGGAATGGAATAAAAGATTTAATTAATAATGTTACAAATTGATTCATTGATTTTGACTCCGGGCTGTTATAAATCATAGTCTAAGTACCTACGCCTGTTCGATGAAACCTTGGATTTATATTGTCTTTATAATTCGTAAATCTCTTAAGTACTAAAAGTCTTTGTGCTTTCAAAATCTCAAGTATAAACTTGAGATTTTTAACGATCATTTGAATTTGAAGTCATTATTCTGCGCTTTGCCTTACTCGTAAAAAACGTAATAATCATTTTCTCAAGCGAGAATCGAACCCACAAATATCATTTTTTCACTCCAAAAAGGACTCTTGCAACCATGACTTTGGTAAGCGATGACTGAATGAATATTTGAAAAAAAATGATATTATATGTTGTCTGAGTAGTAAATATTTAAAAGTAACCTATAATTACTTAATAATGTTGTATGGGATTAGAATAAAATTTTCTTTTACTTCATGCTGTTTCTTGCATATTATCAGGGTAGGTGAGGGAACCTTTCAACCTAATATTAAAACACTACGCTTCTATTGAGACATTTCCATGGTTCCCTAATTTCTGCAAAATCCTGAAGGCAGTGCGTGTTGAGTGGCGAAACTCAACGCCGCTATTTTACTTCCTTAATGCCTTCTTAATGCAAAGGAATGAAAATTTAAATATTTTATTTATTCGAGTGGGATGCGCCACAACTGACTATAAATATAATCGTTAAATAAACTAACAGTACTTTAAATCTTATTACAAAAATAATGAAAAAGTATACACGAACAAACAAAAATTTTATCCTTCAGATCTACATATCCATTTGCGTAAATTGCAAACTAGAATATTTATTTTCATACTGCCGGTAGGCAATTCGTCATATTCTGTGTTTCTCACAGGCAATATATTGTGCGTCGCGAGAAGGTTTAATATGGACTGAATGGATTGTAATATAGCGCATTTCTCCATTTTATATTGATTTCTTTATTAAAGTTCGATGCTCTCGTTCTATGTGTATGTGGATCGATATTGGTTTGTAAGAAAAAAATACGACTGACTAATATCTGACTGTGCAAGTGATGGTTGCAGGTTTGATTTCCATTTGGATTTTTTTAATAAAATGACCAGATAGAGAAGAACAAAGTATTTTTACTTTAGGTCTCGGATATTTTCGTATCCGTGTAAATGCCAAAAAAACGGTTAGGGTGACACGTACCGCCTACCGAGGGTTCCGTACCAATTTTTAGGTCAACGGAACGGAGAACTTATAAAAGTTGACAAACATAAGTTTGCGGGTATATGCACTCTTTTTGTTTGAAATGTACTACAATTATAAATTTGTGGTGTTTTTTTCTATGAAATATCAATATTTTTTACTTTTCTCAATTTTTCTTTTATCTGTGCTATACAGTGACAGAGATAGTAGACCTGTATATTTGATATAAATTTCAGCTTGATATCTCCACGCCTTCTTGAGAGAAAAAGTCTTGACAGATGGACCTACGGGCATCAAAGTGACTATTTAAAGTTTCACTTTTTTCTTTCGAGGTACGGAACCCTAAAAACTTGAAGCTTAAAGAGATATAAATAAAAAATAAAAGATATTTATCTTTCAACTTTTGATATTCCAACCATTTCCACAACCGCATGTTCGTTAATGACGGAATCATTAATTCAAAATTAGATGTTTTTATAACATGCATGTATGATGAAGTAAACTTGGAGTCACGTTTGGTGGTTTGCAACCATATGCAAATATAACCACAAAACCTCAGAACTAGTATGGAATATTAAATATTTCCTATGTATGATATCCGGGACTGATATTTTTTTTATTATGTATCAGAGTAGACAGAGGGAATCTAGAGTTAAGACACTCCGTTCACCACTTTCTGCTGAATTCTGGAAGAAATTAAATCAAAGTCAAAGTCAAATTTAATAATTTAATTTTTTCGCTCTGGTGTGCGGCGTTGAGACCAGCCAATCAACACGCAATACTTCCAGAATTCAGCTGTTCCCCTGAACAGAGTGTCTTAACACTAGGTTCCCTCTGTCTCCCCTGCTACACGCGGGATACAGCGTAAAGCTGAAAAGATATATATTTTTAAAATAACCACTTATTTATTCGTTCTGCTTACTGACCTAACCTATGGTATAGTGATTAATCATAGCGCGCCATTCTCGCTATCTAATTACGCAAAAGAGCCTAAAGAAAATCAAAATTTAGCCAACCTTAAAGCAGCTACTAAGATATTAATCATGTGAGTCACACGTGCAGTCGATGCGGTTATTTATTATTAGCTAGCGTTGTTCAAAGCCCACCTACTGTACGTAAAAAGCAATTTGATTTCTTAATACCTACACGCCAGGCCAGTCGTGGCTCAGGGGTGCAAGCGAGAGATTGTAAACTCGACAGGTTTGTATTCGATTCTCAGTTGAGGAAATGAAATGTGTATTTAATATTTTCATTTCTTCGCTCTGGTGTCGTGGCAAAGCGCGAGTTCTGACACTCAATACGCAACGACTGCAGAATTCAGCGAAAAGTGGAGAATGGAGGTTCATCATAGGTCGATGTCAAGATACGTTATGGTTTAGTATTCGTCCATACATTGCTTATTACATTTAATACTTTGCCTGTTGTGTGGCGGAACTTAACGCTGCGTTTTGTCTGTTATAAAATGTAAGAAATTAGAGACTGTGTACACAATGGTTATGGATTTGTATGGATTGATATAAAAAAAATCTCTCTCTCATCCTCTTAGCTTTAACATTTAGGAGTTATATGTAGCTGAAAAAAAAAAGTTAATTCTCTTTATATATTGCGAAGATGCCTGTCTTATCTCTGCTACAAAAATCTCATCTGCATATATAGTTGCTGACGTTGCTCAACCAAGGTCGATGTTTTATTAAGGTATCTTAGCTTTTTATCTGTTTGTTGAGATTGGAAACTGTGGTTGAGATGCTACTGGACCAGATTTGACGCGCGATATTGCCATTATTGTCATATCTTTAAAAACTATAGCTACTTATATAAGGCCAGTCGTGGCGCAGGGGCATAAAGTGTGACTGTAAAACCGACTGGTTGTGGGTTCGATCCCCACTCGAGGAGATGAAATATTTACTTAAATTTATATTTCCATTTCTTCGCTCTGGTGTCGAGGACAAGCGCGGCGTTGAGTTCCGCCACTCAACACGTAATGCCTTCAGAATTCGGCAGAAAGTGGGGAATGGAATGTCTTAACACTACTTCCTTCTGTCTACCTTGCAGTGTGCGGAATACAGCGTGAAGCTGATTTTTTTACTATATATTTATAGTTATTATGGCCAGTCATGGCACAGCGGTACAAGCATATGATTATAAATGCGACGGGTTGTGAGTTCGATTCCATTTTCATTTCTTCGCTCTGGTGTCGAGACAAAACGTGGCGTTGGTTTCCGCTATTCAACACACAACGCCTACAGTATTTGGCTGAGAGTGGGGAACGGAAGTGTAGCTTCCTTGGTACTCCATTTACGTTCACAATTTACATGGAGTTTATCAGAAAATACAGGCATGTTTAATGCAATCCTCGTTCATGTTAATCGTTAACAGATTTCTTGCGCAATGCATATAAATCGAGTTAATGTATAAATTATAAATTATGTGTGTAACAGTATGTTGGGTTTAAACTTGGTGCGTTTGATAATGAAGGGAAGTTGACATTTGAGGAAAGTTTTGATTGAGAAGCAAAAGTTTAGTACAGATCTAAATATATAGTATATAATAAGCATATTTAGGTATATCATTACAATTTTCAATTATACCTTATGTCCAATTTAAAAAAAAAATGTTGTTTGTTTCTAATTTATGAAGAAAGTTTCCTGTTAAAATGGTTATAATCATCAAAGTTATTAGTAAAACTAAAACAAAATACTTTTATAAAACAAAAGAACTTTATATTTCAAATAAAAAATTCGTACAAGTAAATCAGGAAGCAAAAATGTCTTCATAAAATTATAATATAATACGTATAAAAATATACCGTATCTAGTAAGTATGCATTACGCGTACACTAAAGTGAACATTACATCATGTCGCTTTAATTTTTGTCCCGCTAACAGGGCTACCACATTTCTAACGAAAAAAATTTAAACATTCAAAGATAGACTATTCAGTTTTTGTTTAACTATCGTTAAAAACAAGGAAATAAGCTTTTAAGTTTTAGCTGCTAGTAGATAATATTTTTATCTAAATATTTTTTCATTAATACAACATAAGTATTAACCAAAAGTATTATTACTCAAGTATAATTAAGAGGCCATTCGTGGCGCAGAGGCACAAAGTGTGACTGTAAAACTGACTGGTTGTGGGTTCGATCTCCACTCTAGGAGATGAAATATTTACTTAAATTTATATTTCCATTTCTTAGCTCTGGTCTGTCTGGCAAAGCGCGGTGTTGAGTTCTGCCACTCAACACGCAATGCCTCTATAATTCGGCAGAAAGTGGAGAACGGAGTGTCTTAACACTAGGTTCCCTCTGCCTATCCTGCTGAGTGCGGGATACAGCGTGAAGCTGTTTTTTTAATAATTAAAAGTTACAATTAAATAATAGACTATTGGGACTTTAAAAAGTTAAATTAAAATCAGGACTGTCCCAGCAAAATCAGGACGGATGGCAACCCTGCCTGCTTTATTAACATCGTGTATGCATCACCAGATACCAAATATAAATTTTAGGCGACTATATTCTGGCTATGAATTATGTCAGCGATATTAGTAATGACGCGTGCATTTTTAGATATTAACTTATCTACTTATACTGTAGATGATATACGACAGGTGAAAAATGTTATATTTTTTATAAAAATAATGTATAATAAGATTTGAATATTCTTTTTTAACTTGACTCATCTCTTGCTTATACCAGGGTGGACAAATTATACCTAATTTTTGAACAATGCTCTCCTGATATTAAAAAGAAAGAAAAATTCCACTCCAATTCCAATTCAGAAAGAAAATTCCAATACAAAAGATTATTATTAGGTATCAATAATGTACGTATCGCAGCGCAATTAAAGAATATAGTCATTTTTGCATCGATTTTGCTGTACTTTTTATGAAACGTATAGGATACTTCCTGTGTGCCTAGAGTTATGAAACTTGGCACGATGTGAGAACTTACAATACAAATAAAAAAAGGATAAGAAAAGTGTAATTTTATAGGTATTTCGCAGAAAAAAATGTATACGATGGACGAATTCGACTCTAACGGTTTTTTGAACATTCATATGCGTATCACTGCGATACTAGTTTCACATCTTACAACTAAACAATATTAACTGAAGAAAATTAAAAATTGAGGCCGGTCGTGGCGCAGATGCACAAAGTGTGGTTCGATCCCCACTCGAGGAACTAGAATATTTATTTACATTTATATTTTCATGTCTTCGCTCTGGTGTCGAGGCAAAGCGCGGCCTTGAGTTCCGCCACTCAGCACGCAATGCCTCCAGAATTCGGCGAAAAGTGGTACCCCTGCTGTGTGTGGGATACAGCGTGAAGCTGAAAAAAAAAACTAAAAATTATCATAATATTCCAAACCAAACTTCCTTTTCAAATTAATCCATATTACACGATCAAAGTGCTTGCGCGGCGTCTATTTAATTAGAAAAAAAAAATTGACAGTCAATTCTGTTGTAATTTCCTTCCCAGATTCCGGACGAATAATATTAAGGAAGCCCTGTTCTTTTATGTCCCTGTTAAAATGTCAGAACTTGGCCGTGACGAAGATTTATTATTTGATCCGATCCCACAAAAACATCCTTCATCTCGAAGCGTAAACGTTTCTTTAAAAAAAAGCAGTAGCTTACAAAAATTTGTAATGGAGATTGAATCGTGTATTGTATAGTATTGTGATTGGTTTGTCACACCTGGTCTTTGGAAGAATTTGAATTTTTTACGACTAAAGACTTGATGCCGACAAAAATAGATCAATTCTTTTTTTTTATTATTGTAATAGCTGTTATTAGAATAGTCTGATTGATTGATCTTTAGAATTTTTTATTGATTTTAAGTAATGGTCCTATAAGAAGGTACGGGACATGCTGTTCAGAAAAGTCTTTACTTTTTGACTTAATTTAATTTAACTAATTTAGATTTACAAATTGTAACTGATTGCTGGCTGTACCTGGGTGATATATGAGAAAAACTATTATTCGGGATATCTATATGTTAGAACCTAAAATAATTATTTTTATAATTTTTCTGTCTGTGTTTCTTCTTTGGGTGTTTGTGCACGCTAATTTTAGAAGCGGTGTACCAATTGAAATTCCGTTTTCACTATTGTGTTTTGAAACACCATTTACATTTATTGTTTGTTTTATTTAAATCAGTTATTTTTTTTATTAATAAATAAAAAAGTATAAAAAAGTGAAAAAGTTATATCAACATAAAGTATTATGTGGACAAAATTAGTAGTATTATAAATAACGGTTTTATTGAGTTAGCTGTAATTTTAATTCTTAATGTGAAAAAAAATGTAAAACATTTCCTTTCGCCACTCTCCGCTCAGTTCTGGAGGCATCGTATGTTGAGTTGCGGAACTCAACGCCGCGCTTTGTCTCGTTACCAGAGCGAGTGGAAATCGAACCCAAAACCTGTCGCGTTTACATTCGCCCACCTGTATGTGAAATATTGTTATCGCGCATATTATTATAAATTTCATGCAAAATACACTAACCATTTGTCGTTCGGTCAGTTTTTGCGTCACTGAAACGGAAACAACGTTTAATGCGTATTAACCCTTGTTTAATATGGTAAAAACTAATTAAGCTTTGGTTTGGGTTATTTTATTATGTGGGGAATAGGATATTAGTTATTTTCTGATTGCGTGAATTCCGGGAGATGTTTTTACTGGAATTATTATTACAACTTTATTTACTTTCACGCTTTATCCCGCGTACAATAGTTAAAACACTTTGTTACCTTTCTAATAATATTTACATTTTCTCGTTCTGGTAAAGCGGGTAGTTAAGTTCCATCACTCAACACTCAATATATTGATATCGATGAAGAGAGATCAATAAGATACAAATTCCAGACATATCGAAAACCGTAATAATCGACCGAGAGGCCGGTCGTGGCGCAGCAGCACGAGGTGTGATAGTAAAACCGACTGGTTGTGGGTTCGATCCCCACTCGAGGAGATGAAATATTTATTTAAATTTATATTTCCATTTTCTTCGCTCTGGTGTCGAGGTTAAGCGCGGCGTTGAGTTCTGCCACTCAACACGCAATGCCTCCAGAATTCGGCAGAAAGTGGGGAACGGAAGTGTCTTAACACTAGGTTCCCTCTGCCTACCCTGCAGTGTGCGGGATACAGCGTGAAGCTGATTTGTATTAATCGACGATGTCATGGTTGAAATATTTCACTCTACCCTTTAAGGTGAAATACCAGAATAACCTATCAGATTACCAAGCTTAGTGTTTTAATTTGACCTGAAACATTATTTTACGTGGACCTAAATGTGGGTAACCTAAATCTGTTATCATAAGATACTTCAATTTTATATATCTTAACATATTATGAAGCAAAGTCACTTCCCTTTGATTTGCGCTTAGATATTTCAAAGTACACAATGAATTTACTGTGGTTTTTACTAATACATAAAGTCCAGTAGGAAATTTAAATATAAGTATATTTATATTTAATATTTATTCTATATTTATATTTAATATTTATTCTATATTTATATTTAATATTTATATATTCTATATTTATTATATCATATACCAAGTCATCATAGCGCAGATGGTCAAAAACTGATTATAAAAGTGATAGTTGTGGGTCCGATCACGTTTCGGGGAAACTCTGGTTAATGGAGTGTCGTACCACCAGGTTCCCTCTAACTACCCTGTTATATGGGAAACAAATATGAAGCTGTTTAAAGCAACTAAACCCACTGGTGAAACACTAGTCATATATTTATAATATAAATAAAAAACGATTTGTTATATAGTACTTCTGTTGTTGTTTGTCCCAATTTTGAGTTTAACGACAAAGTCGTGGGCGCAAACACGGTTCTAAGGATAGTAAATTACAATTAGGGAGTAATTAATTCCGAAGACGTGACATGAGAACCGTTTTACACTGCATGACATTTAGTTACTTTAGCTTCTATGCTAATAATCTGTGACCGAATGATGTGTTTCATAATTGATATGTGGGATAACTTTCTTTTTTTTTACTTTCACGCGGTATCCCGCATGTAGCAGGATAGGTAAGGGAACCTGGGAACCTATGTTTATGACACTCTGTTCCAGGTCCCTATACTTCTGTTGCCCATTTTCCGCTCAATTTTCAAGGCATTGCATGTTAAGTAGCGGAATTCAACGCAGCGCTTTACCTCGTTACCTAAGCTAGGAAACGAAAATATTAAATATTTCATTTGCTCGAATGGGAATCGAATCCACAACTTTTTACGTTTACAGTTGCACGCTTGCCACTGCGTTTTACTATTGGCCTATTATGCAGATAGTTGACAAATTTGATATGTAAAAATATAAATGTAACAGTTTCTACTTTATTTTTCTTATTCAAAATATCTTTAGTGCAATATCAAAATGTCACCTAAAATATTCTTAAAAAAAAAATCAGCTTCACGCTGTATAATAATACCGCCGCTAAAAATACTACTATATTAGAAGAATAATGTTTAATTTATTAAAATATTTCTCATTAAATCGTAACAAGATAAGACAGATTTGCGTCTTGTAAACTGTCATGTTTTGCAAATGACAAATGCAGTGCTACACTCTATATACACTGCAATGCATTAGTTACCTTCATAGAAACGTGTATTAAAATAGCTTAATGCTGTATCCCGCATATAGTAGGGTAGGCAGAGGGAACCTAGTGTTAAGACACTACGTTCTCCACCTTCCGCGGAATTCCGCGTGTTGAGTGGCGGAACGCAACGCCGCGCTTGGCCTCGACAACAGAGCAAAGAAATGGAAATATACATTTAAATATTTCATCTCTTCGAATGGGAATTGAACCCACAACCAGCCGCGTTTACATTCACACAGTTGTGCCCCTGCGCTACGACTGTATTAGTTATGTATTATATTCGGATATAAATCCCCACTCGAGGAAATTGAATATTTTTTTTAATTCATTTCTTCGCACTGGTGTCGAGGCTAAGCGCGGTGTTAACGGCCACTCAACACCCAATACTTCCAGAATTCGGCGAAAAGGGGGAAGCGGAATGTCTTAACACTAAGTCGATAGGTAGGTGTCTTCCCTCTGTCTACCCTGCTGTGTACGGAAAACAGCGTGAAGCTGATTTAATTATATTAATATATAACTAACCAAAATTGTACGTGTTCAATAATAGTAGAATAGCCACTTTACGTTATAAATTTATGACAATATTCAGTTATTAATCCTATAACAACTCGAAGTAACTCCATAGTTCACTAGCTCAAGAGTTACATATACGTATAGAGTACCGGAACTCAATATTCACCTTTGTTTTATTAGAAGAGAAAAGAAATGAATATAAATATTTATTCCCCTAGTTGGAAATCGATGCCAAATAGGTTATATTTACAGACGGACGCTGTGTTAATGTGCCACGACGGTCAATTTACATTTTTTATATTTTTTTCCGGCGTGGTAGACAGAGGGAACCTAGTGCAAAAATACTCCATCCTCCACTTTCCGGCAATTTTTTGGGATAACGTGTGTTACGTTTCCGAACTCAACGTCGCGCTTTCTATTTGCAGAGGCAAATAAAAATAATTTTAATTCCTCCTGTGAGGATAGAACCCACAATCATCGCGTCTGATGCTATGCGAATGCGCCACGACAGCCTATATTAATTAAATTAGCTCTATAGACACAATCATAATAGATTCGAGGTGGACAATAAACATTCCTTTCTAAATAAACATTTCCGCGGACAAAACGTCGTATATTTCATAATAGGGTGCCCTTTCAAGCAATAATCATAATTATATTAAACATAAATGTCCTGCAAATTGCTGCTTGCAATATAATCATTAAATTTATATTTACTTTTACTGCACTACCGTGAAATATATTTTAGACTAGGGCGCCCGCGTGGCTTCGCCCGCTTTTACTACATAATTATTTATTTTTCTCATCTCGATTACTTGTAACAGAATCTTGGCATACAATTCTATATATTGTCAGATTTTTTTAATTCGTGGACCGATTGAAATAAAACAAACACCTACATATTAGGGGAAATTTGCCAAAATATGATAGTGAAAACAGCTGTTAAGTGATTCCTGAGATTAGCATGAACAAACGCACAGACAAACAGACAAAAAATTAAAAAATAAATTATTGTTTTGTGTTCTATTTCATTAATAAAGACACACAAATAACATTTTCGCATATATATCTTCCATGTACAGACACCGATCATTAACGATTTTATTATAAATATCCATAGATATATTTACTTTTATTGCACTTCTGTGAAATATATTTCTTATTAATAATAGATTTCCTAGTATGAAGTATTCATTGCGCCATTTTATTAAATGTGATACTATTATCTGCTAATGAAGATTTAAAGTGTTCTCTCAGTACTAACCCAGTTCCAGCCTATTTGTGTCGCACAAATTGAGATTAGACGTTGCTAGCTTTTAATGTAAAGTTTATTATATAAATGTTGTAATAGAAACAAGTACTTGTGAATATAAAAATATACAAGATCTGTATAGTAATTTTAATATCGATTTCTTTGGAAAGACCATAACGTTTGGCGCTCCGTTCTCTCTGACTACCCTGCTAGGGATAAAGCGTGAAGCTAAGTTAAGTTAAGTTTAGTTAAGTTAAGTATTTCTTTAGAATTTCTCTGAAAATTGATCCAAAAATTGTGAAATTAATCGACGACTACGTTTTCATATTTGAACGTATCAAATTTTCAAATAAGATATGTAGATATTTTTTGGTCTCAATTATACGAATAGCACTAAAGAATATATTAAAATAAATAAGTACATACAAATATTTTATCGTATGTCCAATTTAAAAAGCATTGACCATGATTGTAAAACAAGATAAAACGACTAAAATCAACATATATTAGAATACAGATACAAAAGATAAAAATGTCTATAAAATTGACGTTTTTATCGATAAGAAATAGTTTGACGCCTTAAGAATGTCATCAGTATAGTCATTATCTTATATGAACTTTTGTCATGTCGAGAATTTAAATTTCCAATGGCGTTACGAAAAGATGAGTCAGTATGGCCTGGACGTGAGTTGAATGCGGCGACGGTACTAGCAGGATCTATTTTAACCTGTTTTCATTATAGGGCCGTAATGACTTTAAAAGATACAGTTGTTATACATATGTATTTTTTTAGCTTTACGCTGTATCCCGCAAGTGGTAGGGTAGGTACAGGGAACCTGGGAAGTTAATATTAAGAGACTCCTTTCTCATTGAGACACTTCTGCAGGTATTACGTATTGAGTAATGGAACTCAACGCCGCGTTTTACCACATACTACAGCAAAAAAATGACAATTTAAAAAATATAGATTTCTTCGAATAAGAATTGAACCTACAACTACACACTACACGTCTGTGCCCCTGCACTACGGCATATATCTTTTATTTTTTTATAACTATTGCAAGTTGTATTTGAACCCCAAACCCTATACGAGGACAAGCTTAGCATTTCCCAAATACACCATAATGAATTTTATTTCAAATCTTCTACTTTTAAAGTTTAAACTATTTTGTTGGTACAAATTTTTTCTGGGTTATCAGCACCAAGTGACTTATGGCGGTCACAAAATTATTTATACTCTTAACTTTCAACACCTGCATTTACACGAACTTCGTGATACTTAGTAGGTTACTTATCACCAGACGTATTAATGGTTGGTGGCGTCGTTAAGATTGTTATATCACTTTAATTTTCAAATATTTCCCATAAAAATCTATTATGCTAAAATGTCGCATTTAGTCTCGTAAAAATATGTTATGGGTTTGATGTTTGTCGGAGAAAGAAATGCCGCATATTTTATTATTTGATCGATAGTTTCATTGAGGCCAGTCGTGGCGCAGGGGCATAAAGTGTGACAGTAAATCGACTGGTTGTGGGTTCGATCCCCACTCGAGGAGATGAAATATTTACTTAAATTTATATTTCCATTTCTTCGCTCTGCTGTCGAAGCAAAGCGCTGAGTTTTGCCACTCAACACGCAATGCTTCCAGAATTCGGCAGAAAGTGGGGAACGGAGTGTCTTAACACTAGTTCCCTCTGCCTACCCTGCTGTGTGCGGGATACAGCGTGAAGCTGATTTATGTGATTTATTTGAGATTTATGTGAGACTCCCTTGAGACGACTAAAGTTATAACTAGAAAACTAAACGATATGGAACGTTATGACAAATGATAGCACGAATCTTTTAATTGGTTAGTTAGTGATGTGCAAGGTGTCTTGATATTAATTAAAATTAAATACTTTTGATGTAAGCAATTTGATTTATTAAAGGAAGTATTTTATATAATAAGATAGTTTTGATATCTATTTTTTCATGCGAGCGTCAAATTTCAGAGATATGGGACTTCAAAGGGACGAGCAAAGTAGTTTCACAATTGGCAAAAATCATATATGTGTGTTTCCGGAATATTAACAACGATATTGAATATGTACATATTTTAATTGATATATTTGAAAACTATATATCCTTTTTAATTAACAAAAAATGTTTATATATTTTTACTAAAATACAATAACTTTCACATTTGGAATATTTTTCTTACTACATGCAAAAATTACAAAATAAATAAAAAACAAAAGACTAAAAATTAATTAAAGAGAAGTAATACAAACTGTTAAAACACTCCGAATTTCACATTTTCAAATTCTATTTCGTGACAAAATTTGTATAAACAATCCTGTACTCATAAATTATACAACCGCTCCACTACTGCCAACATTAACAAAATATAACTTAAATTCCACAAATCTAGAGTAAATCCAGCTAAATCCAGCATCCATAATAGTATTCTATTGTTTAGTTCAAAAGAAGTTCGCGCGCAGTCGTACCACAACATGCACATACAGAATGGTACATTGCAAGCAATTTGTTCCTACGTGAGCTGTGTGTTTAGTTGGGAACAACCTCATTAGTTACCGCGGAAAAATGCTCGGTCAAATGGAATGTCTGTGTAATTTTTTAAACTTGCGTTGTTTTGTGTTTTTTTTTTAATTATTTGTTTTTTTTTTGAATGAAATGAATTGTTTTAGGACTTGGGGTAAAATTTTTAAAATTTCTTTAGCGATTTTATTATCTTTGGCCTTCTTTTTATTGTTGTATATTTTACACCTTTATTTCCTTTTAATTAGTTATTATACCAGCATTACATTTCTAAAATGGAAACTAAGAGTTCAAATGTCAATAAATACTGTCAAACTATTCATATAAATTTTGTCACTATTATTATAAAAAACATTGCTAAAATGAAAAAAAAATGCTATGTTAACACGTTGAGCTTTGTTACTCAACATACAATGTCTTGAAAATTTGGCATAAAGTAGAGAATTGAGTGTTTTAATAGTAGAGTCACTCTACTGACCCTACTAAATAGTAGAGATTTTTTTTAAATACATGATGCATACCTTCTCAAAAAATAATTAACTCTTAAAACTACAATCAAAGAACTAAATACGATACAACAACTAAAACTAAAGCTTCATTTGTGCGACTTAAACTCAGATATTGGCAACCAGCATTCATTTGCATTTGGAAATTAGCACGCTGTCAAAACTGCATGTAGTGTTTCCATACATACACTTTATTATATAGAAACATGCATACATGTGGGTCGACAGTATCCTTGTTGAGAGAATATTGAATAACTTTATTTTAGTTATGAGCGGCGAACTAACACTGATTGAGCAAGATCTTGAGAGATTTAATTTATATTGTAGAATTTACGTATAGTAAATATTTGATTAATGATCTTGTGTCATGTTTTTGTTAGTACGATTTTAGAAAACGTATAAAAATTGGAACGTAGCGGGACTCGAACCCGCGCCACCTGGAAACAGACCTGGTCGGTTTTTCTAAATAAGTATTATTATCTATATTTGGATTTTCTCATAAAATACGATAAAAAATTATAAAAATTTTGAAACATGTTAAGAGACGATATATAATTAATTTGTTACTACCGTAAATGTAACAATCGTAAATGTAACAAATGTTCTATTACAATTACAAAAAAAATATCAACTTTAAATTTGATATTTCATAACATTTTTGACATTAAACATAAATACAACATTTTATAAATTTGCATTTATACTTATTTCTATTATAGCAACAGTACACCTTCCTGGCGCTATGGGCCAGTGGCTGACTATAAGCGCGATTGTTGCGTGTTGAAAATTTACTGGGGGCTATATATTTTTTTTTCATTTAGTCACCCTGAAAAGAACGAAGCGCGGCGTTGAGTTCCACCACTAAAAACTATGTCTCTAATTAATGTCCAAATGGAAAACGATAGGTTTTAACTATAGTTTTCGTATTTCAACGCCGCCACTTGCTGGCAAAGCGGAAAGCTAAAAAAACTAAACAATTTATAAATAATTGACATCATAATAGAAATTAATTCAAACATTGTAGTTATACGAACGTGTTTTGAGTATTAAGAATACCAAACGGAACACCCATAGACAGCATGTTATTTAATATACAATTCACTAAAAATAACATTAGTAAGGCGAAAGGTATTGAAAAGTTTATACTTATCTATACGTGATGAGCGATCTATCCGTTTGTTTGTACTGTCTTATTCACACTTCTTGTTTAATTAAAGAGAACGAAAGATCGTATCAAGGTGAATGTCGTATTTTAGAACGCTGGTTAATGTCTAAAGATGATATTTTTTTTTATGAATATTTAGTACTTAGTATCTATAGTTTACAATTTTAATGATGATTTATTTTTTTTATTTTAAAACTTTTTAATAATATTAATTGGTCTTTTTTTTCGGTAAAAAAGTTGTAAACAAAAATGTTAAAGATAATTATTAAATTATAAACAATAATCTAGCCACGACATTGATTAAGCAAAATGGAGCTCATTTATGTAGTTGATCAGTAAAATAAATAAAATTGAAAAATCTTAATCGTTTTTAGAGTGGTTTTTAATCCGCTTCTACGAAATCTCTTAAAGTGAGATATTTAAAAGAACGACAAAGAATGGGTTATTAAATAATTTTATAATAATAATCTATTTTTAAAATTCAAATATTTTACTATTAAATTTTTTACTTAGTCGGTTTTTTGGTTTTTTTTCCAACTAGCTTATACCTACAGCTTTGCCTGTTTGGTCAATCATCATACATCGTAATGATTAGTTAAAAAAATTAAAAAAAATTAAATTAGCTTCACGCTGTATCCCGCACACAGCAGGGTAGGCAGAGGGAACCTAGTGTTAAGACACTCCGTTCCCCACTTTCTGCCGAATTCTGGAGGCATTGCGTGTTGAGTGGCAGAACTCAACGCCGCGCTTAACCTCGACACCAGAGCGAAGAAATGGAAATATAAATTTTTAAGTAAATATTTCATCTCCTCGAGTGGGAATCGAACCCACAACCGGTCGGTTTTGCAGTCACACCTCGTGCCGCTGCGCCACGACCGGCCTCTTATGATTAGTGTGATATTATATTTCAATATAAACTATGCAACAATTTTATTCTATTTAAACCATTGCCTCCTGAGATTAGCGCTTTCAATCAATTTAATTCCGTTTTCTTTTTCCGTTAAGTCACTCCGTTTTCCTTCCATTCAATTCGAGACATTGCGTGTTGACTACGAAAAATCAACACCGTGCTTTGCCATTCCAGAGCTCACTTTACGATTCAGAAAATCATTTCTTTTTTCAAAAAACAATTGTTTAACCTTCACCAGAATAAACTCACGCAATACATAAATTTCCAGAAAGGCTAAAATAAAACGAAGTCGTTGATCTTGATTTAATTACAATATTATAGAGCAATTTACGTCACAGTGTTGGTTTGTTACCTATAAAATGCTATTTGCGAGATTTTACATCGGTTTATCGCAAATATGATCTTAGTGTAATAAAAGGGGAATGTACATTAAAGAAAAATATTTATTTATATAAGTAAGTACCTCGGCGGAAAGTGGGGAACGAAGTATCTTAACTAGGTTCCCTTTGCCTACCTTGCGGTGTGCGGGATAAAAGAAAATATTAAATATTTCATTACCTCGAGTGGGAATCAAACCTACAAACTATCACGTTTACAGTCAGTCAGTCAGTATATATCATATAAGTTTATTTTGTAAAACTGAACGTTAAATATATGAAGTTACAAACGCATCTTTAGCACGAAGGTCAGAAAACAGACGTGTAATAATTTATTTTAAAACGTTTTAATTATACAAAGGTTATTGACCTCCCGTCATTGTTATCTATTTAGTCGTGCTTTTAATATATTCATTGTAACAGCCAGTGGCTATAATTGCGAAGGTGTCGGTTCGATTCCCGCTCGGGGAAATGAGTTATTATATTTTCAGTTCATCGCTCTGGTAACAAGACAAAGAGGAAGGCATTGAGTTTCGTTATGTAATACGCAATGTCTCGAAAATCTGGCGGAAAAAGACAGAGTGTCTTAACACTGCCTTCATTGAAGATAAAAAGAAATAATAATAGACTATAAATATTTTTTATTCTAGATTAAACTATATATCCACGAGACATTAAATATTATATACTTTTGTACATAATATGTATTATTCTCTTCTTTCGCTTAGGTCTCATAAAGTCCACCATTATATGAGTTTTAATAATATTTATCAACATTTATTCTGCCCGGGACTACCGCACTGGCACAATCTTGTGACTGTAACACGACGGTTATGGATTCGATTATCAGTAGGGGCAATGAAGTGAAACATTGCGAGTATGATGTATGAAAGGATGTATTTTAAGTCTAAAACTGCGAAGTACCTACATAAAAGTATGAATTTGGTGTGAAAAATTTTATACATAAATAGATGTATATTTTTACTATAGTATTATGTACATGTGGGGAACGGAGTGTCTTAACACTAGGTTCCCTCTGCCTACCCTACTGTATGCGGGATACAGCGTGAAGCTGATTATTACATACATATAAATTCACACGAAATCGTATATTTCAATTCAGTTCTCAATTTATTTGGTATGAAATAAAGAGTTTTTTGAGCTTACGTTATGTTGCTTATCACAATATCGACAGACCTAAATAAAAGTTAGATTTTAGTTTAAAATATAAATGAGTAGGCGTTATTTCCCTGTTTGTATTTACATTGTACATAGTTAGTGTAATTTAGGTTATTACAGGGCAACATTTTACAAGCGGCCTGTCCTACATTCGTAAAATGCACTTTTATCACGATTCTCGCCAGAAAACACGTCTGCATTAACAACTAATATCCGCAAGGCACACTTTGTCCTTTGACCTAAATCCATTTTTTTTTAAATTTAAGGATACTTTTTTTATTCAGTGTGATGCATGTTTCTTGCTTGTAGCAGGGTAGGTAGAGGGAACCTAGTGTTAAGATATTTAGTTTTTGAGATGTTGCTTGTCTTTATCAAAGAGGAGAAATAAAAATTACCTTCGCGCTGTATCCCGCATACAGCAGCATAGGCAGAGGGAATTAAGTATTAAGACGCTACGTTTCACACTTTCCGCCGAACCCGTTCGCCCACAAATTCTGGGGATGTATTGCTCGACACATATAGAGCGAATAAACAGAAATATAAGTATAAATAAATAATTCATTTGCTCGGATGGGGATTAAACTCACAACTAGTCGCATCACACTTTGTGCCCCTGCGCCACGACTGACCTCAGAAATTAATAAAAATAATTTAAATATAATAATAATTTCCAGATTTGAGGCCACTTGTGGCGCATGATACAGGAGTGTGGCTGTAAAGTATAAACGCAACAAGTTGTTGGTTTAATTCCCATTCGAAGAAACGAAATATTCACACACATATTCTCATTTCTTCACTCTCGTGTCGAAGCGAAGCGCAGCGTTGAATTCTGCCACTCAACACAAAATGCCTACAGAATTCAGTGAAAAATGGGGGGCGGAGTGTAGTATACTGACACTAAGCTCCCTCTGCCTACACTGCTACATAAGGGATAAAGCGTGAAGCTGAAGGGAGAAATTCAAAGCAAAACTGGCATATCTCAAAACTCGAATGTAAATCATCGTGTTTACAGAGAAACATTGTGTCAATGACCCATGAAGGCATTTAATTTACCTCTTTTAAAACTGTCGTATTGAAAAATGGTACTTAAGCCACATTTTGCTTAACTAGTTAAGCAAAATGTGGCTTAAGTAGTAAGTACCATTACCAAATATTTTAGATTATTCTATAAGAAATAAAAAATAAGGCTACCACATTCTTACCACCACCGTGTTAAAACAAACACGTTCAAACTGCTTCGCTGTTGTATCGGAATATAGGTATAACAATAGATATACCTAATATATGTAAAAAGTGACAATGGAGATTGGGGGTCCATTGTGTTGATCCCAGACTCCTATTGTTTTTTACTTCACCCCATCTGTATGTATGTTTTAAGGCTTACGTGAATGGTAACAGGTTGAGGTGGTTAAGGATAATTATAAATATGTTTTTATTTATACTCCTGTATAGTTTAGTACAAACGCGAGGCTGAGAATACATTGCAATATGTATGTTAGCTCTGTTCTTATATTCATTTTCAAGCTATTACAGATTTGTTGGCAGAATCGAACTTTAGTTAAATAAAAATCCCCTTCTCAAATGAATATTTTTGCATCATATATTTAAAAAAATGTACATTCCAAAAATCTGTAACGATATAATTTTTAGTGCATATAAAAAAGAAAAAAAATATAATTAAATAACAATATGCATAAATGACAAAATTAAAATAATATAAATATTATAAATAAATAAGATGAAACAAATTATGTGTAATTTTAATTAAAAAATCCACTGTTGTACTAAAACTCAGCATATGATAAATTCAGTGCGTAACACTATTTTATGTGTCAGTACTAGTGTATGTAGTATTCTATTGACTGACTATTTTATGTCTTGGAAAACTGAAGTATGTAGTAGCTTCTGTCTTTACATCTAACGCTTTGTTTTTTTTTTCGAGCTTTACGCTGTATCCCGCACATAGCAGGGAATGCAGGGAGAAGGGTTGATCGTACCAAATACAAATATTATGTATTCGAATATGCAGCAGCTAACTAATAACTAATAGTTTTCGGTAATAATAATATGTATCACTAGTGACCCACTTTATTATACTGACTACTTTTATTATACTGAATTTGTCAACAGATTAATACACTCTATCATGAACGTTACGTATGATACGACGCCATCGGCGGCAATGGCGCCCCCCGCTGGTATCGAGCTTATCTTGCGGTCGTAAACAGAGCGTTGAATTATTTTAATTTTGCATTTCTCGAAAAGTATATGTCCAAATCACATGCTATAAAAGCCGAAGATTATGTTAACATAATTTTCTTGATGATGAAATAATTTTCGTTTGTAAATTTTCAATATATATCTGAAATAAAATTTGGTGAAATATGACCCTACAATTTTCAATTATTTTCTGTCACAAAATGCGTTATTGTTTTATTTAAAAGAGATAGATATAAGTCGTTGCGGACTTTTTAGTTTAGATCTAATAAAATTGAATATTTTTGTCATATAACGTAGTGACATATAATGAAGTTACTACTACTTACTAATTTTTATTTAAGGCTAACTAAGACTTACATCGTAATGTTATATAGCCTCTAGCGCTTCCGAAGAATGCAACTTAGAAATAAAACAAAAAGAAAGTAAATCGTACCAGTAGATCCAGATATATTAGTGTTTAAACAAACAAACAAACTCTTCCGCTTTATTATATTAGTATAGATATACGTCAACTTTTTGTGGCATCCCGGAATATTATAAAACCGCGGTCTGGTCGGAATACACAGTTGAAGAGGAGGTGGAGCTCATGTGCCATTTTTTCTTATTGATAGCAATAGAAAAAATGGCACATGGGCCCCACCTCCTCTTCAACTAGAACTAGAAGTAATAAGATTAGAACAGATTAGACGCGCTCTCGACTAATCTTTGGAAAAAATAGAATTTATTTCAATGAAATTGACTTTTTAAAGGAAAATTCAAATTGTCTTATTGGCCTGATTGCCATATTGTAAGAATTCATGCGTTAATTTAATGGAATTATATATTTAAAATCTGTATCACATATCGAGTAGAGAGAGCTTTCCATTCAAAACTTTAATTAAAAGCAAATAACTTGGCGTTTCACACACCCACATCAATCAGCGACGACATTCTACGATAATTACTTACAAATGAAAAACCCACGCGTTTTCTATTCACTTCACCTACTACGGTTATTAAATTATTACTCGATCAATCTCAATAAAACAATTTGTTCTAAAACAAATGTTTGTGTAATCATTTTGGATTAAAACAAAACAACGATATTATTGTTTATTTGTTTTGATATGATTCAATTTATTATTTATTAGGGTTCCACGTCTCAAAAAAATATCTTAAAAGATTACTTTTTTGTCCGTCTGTCTGCCCGTCAGTCTTTACAGGCGGACAAATAGATTAACAGGCAGACAAACTGAATTGTCCTAACCTATACTTTTCAAAAAATATTAGAATTTTAAATTTCTAAGTCAGTGCAATTAAAAGATACAAGAGATTATGGCTCGTTTTAAAGCTTAATCGTGATTGATATTTTTTGTTAAGTATGTTACAAAAGAAAAATTATTACAAACTTAGAATTTTAATTAATTTATAGCAAAATGAGTGCTTAAGCTCATAAATTTATCAACATTTATAAGTAGTACTTTCCGTTTATTTATAATTCGGAAATTGGTACGGAACCCTCGATGGGTGAGTGCAACTCGCACTAGACCAATTTCATAAGCTTTAAAAATGTAAATAACTGTAGGCGTAATAGTGTTTTATTACTTTTATTTTTAAACTAACGAATATAATAAGCGACGAATGAATTAGATCTATCTTTTGTAACGATCACACATTCTATTAAGAAAATATTTGAAAATAAACAATACCAATAAAAACTTTGTTCATTTTTAAATATTTATACGTGAATTAATGTTTGAAAGTTCAATGTCTGTGGAATGCTATACTTTTGATCTTAATCTTTATAGATCGTGGATAAAAAAAATACATTTCCTTTTTCTTTTTGTTAAGCTTCATGCTGAATCCCGTTCATAGTAGTGTAGGCAAACGAAACCTAGAAATCTAGTGTAATCTGCATTACGATGGCTTATAACAATTTAATTTCTATATTTTTTCCAGTTTTCCACTTGAATTCGAAATATTACGTGATGAGATTCTCAATGACTCAATACCGAGCTTTGTCTTATAAGAGAGTAGAGTTCGAGTTTCGACAGTGTCCCAGTGCAATACGATGGTCTCATTATTTTAATATTATTATAATAAATGAAGCCTTCGTCGCGCAGAGGCACAAGCGTGCGACTTTAAACGCGATAATTGTTGGTTCGATTCCCACTCGGGACAATATTTAATATTTTCATTTATCGCTCGGATAACGAGGCAAAGCGCAACGTTGGACTTCGTCACACAACACCTCGAGAATACGGTGGAAAAAGAGGAACGAAAGTATCTTTAACAGAAACGAAGTGTCTTTTCACTAGGTTAACTAACATGAAGCTAAAAAAATGTCTACAAAAAATATTTACATTCAATCTTTACAAGTCACGCAGGCTAAGAGGGAAAAAACTAAAGATATTTTGTCAGATCATTATTAACTTTTCACTTGCTTTATCATGTCTACTGTAATTGATTTGGGTAACTTAAGACAACTCAATGCCGTATTTATTCACATTTTTATTTACATTTCTTCGAGGCCAGTGGTGGCGCAGCGGCACAAAGTGTGACTGTAAAAGCGGCTGGTTGTGGGTTCGATCCCCACTCGAAAAAATTAAATATTTACTTAAATTTATATTTCCATTTCTTCGCTCTGGTGTCGAAGACAAGCGCGGCGTTGAGTTCTGCCACTCAACACGCAATGCCTCCAGAATTCGACAGAAAGTGGGGAACAGAGTGTCTTAACACTAGGTTCCCTCTGCCTACCCTGCAGTGCGGGATACCGTGTGAAGCTAAGAAAAAAAAAAAGAATTTTCATTTCTTCGCTCTGGTGTCGAGGCAAAGAGCGGCGTTGGGTTCCGCCGCTCAGCACGCAATGCCTCCACTATTCGGAAAGTGGGGAGCGGAGTGTCTTAACACTAGGTTCCCTCTGCCTACCCTGCTGTGTGCGGGATGCAACATGAAGCTGATTTTATTCAATGCCGTATTTTGTCTTAACAGACATTCGGAAAAAAATGAAAGTTTTAAATATAATTATATTTCAAGTGGAAATCGAACTCCCAGCGACATTTAACAATTATAATATAACTACTATATAGCTGCGTCCCAATAGTGTTACTCTATGGAAACATATATCATATTTTATTAGTCATATTTGTTTATAGAGAAATGAATACATTCCTGGATCTTAAAGTTATTTTTAATAAAAATAAGAAAAAATATTAGTTTCATTTATTGATATTCTTTATAATAGGTATAAAATATATATAAAAACAGAATTTTAATTATTTTTTTTGAAATAAAACTGTAAATATTTAAAGTCCATGAGGCCAGTCATAGCGCAGGGGTACAAAGTGTGACTGTAAAACCGACTGGTTGTGGGTTCGATCCCCACTCGAGGAGATGAAATATTTACTTAAATTTATATTTCCATTTCTTCGCTCTGGTGTCGAGGACAAGCGCGGCGTTGAGTTCTGCCACTCAACACGCAATGCCTCCAGATACGGCAGAAAGTGGGGAACGGAGTGTCTTAACACTAGGTTCCCTCTGCCTACCCTGCAGTGCGGGATACAGCGTGAAGCTGATTTATTTTATTTTTATATTTAAAGTCCTTGCTACTTTAACCTATTAAAAAGCTACCTATTAAAAATAAAAAAAAACCTATTAAAAAAAGATTCCATTATAAATAAATTTCAAGAAAGCACAATATGATAGATTAGACATCAAACTTGTTAGAAATGTGTCGTTGTGCTCGAGCTGTCATTCTCTATTACGACTCGACGAGCCCTTTTATTGTGTACAATAATTTATTGATACCGTCACGCCGCAGCCATCGCTTAGTACAGAGGTTACGGGTTCAAAACCACCAAATCATATTGATTGATAAAAATGTATGAAAGATTATTGAAATTAAATTAGTATAGATTCTTTTGACTTCATATATCTTTCTCATTTATAATCAAGTTGACATAATCAATTATTAATACAAATAATTTTAAAAGATATTCGAAAATATCTGAACTATAAGATGGTATGATTTTTTTTTCACATTATAAGTCAATATTATATAATATTGGCATTTAAATTACATATATAACATTTTATGTTGTTAGCATAACAATAAACTAAAATAAAGATTTTTCTTATTTTTTTTTTGTTTTTTTTTTTTAATTTGAACGTTCTTCGTCTCCTCCAACTTCGTTTTATGAAATTCCTTTCTCCGTCTTTCAAGGAAAATACAAAATTAATTTAACGGAGTGGTAGCGAATCCACACCCATTGGTTTTGAATCAAATTTTGATCCACTGCACCTCAGCAGTCACAATCGAATATTCATGTTTCATAATCAATATAAATCCTTGTTCAAACACTTTGAATGTGAGCCAAAATCATCTCAGATTTCCCCACACAGTGATACGTTAGCAGTTACGTTAATTAACTACCTGCAGCCATTACTACTTATCATTGGGTTTATGGGGTAATAAGGATTGTTGTGGTGTGGATGAGTTTCTAATATTTTCAAAGTGTAGCTTCTAGATTTAAATTATTAGTTAACTTTGTCCCAAAATTATTTTTGAGAGGCACACAGTGTAAATATAAATGCGATCCCCAATCGAGAAAATTAATTTAACTTAATTTCACGCTTTATCCCTAGCGGGGTCAGAGGGAACGGAGCGCCAAACGCTACGATCTCTACACATCTATTTCGCCTCGTCCATTGTCATCAACTTCTTTATACATGCCCTCCGGAGGATGCTTTTTACGTGACCTTCCTCTAGTATCTTTGATACTGTGTTTTCGAAGGTCAACTGAAATCTCCCTCTACCTCTCTTGCCACTCACTTTTACATCGTGAATCTTTTTTGCCATTCTTTCGTCTCGTTCGACGTGCCCAAACCAGCTGACCACGTTCTTCTTGATTCTCACCGTGACATCCTCGCTAGTGCCTGCCATTGTGTGTATCTCTTCATTGCGGATTTGATCAGCTAAGCTGACTCCGCATATACTATGAAGAGAATCGAAATATTTATTTAAATTTATATTTTAATTTCTTCGCTCCGGTGTCGAGACTACGTACGACATTTATTTCCGCCATTCAAGACACAATGTTTCCAAGATTCGGCGGAAAATGGGAAACGGAGTGTCTTAACACTCCTGTTGTGTGCGGGTTACAGCGTGATGCTGATTTTTATCATTTCAAATATCTTTAAAAGAAGGTTGGAAAAGATAATATTATTTTCCTTTTTCTACTCATTTGAATTTAAAAAGTCAGTGTCTGGCACTACCAATCACTCATAAGGGACTCAATTATGATAAAACATAGATTTAAAAAACATAGCTTTAACTATTGAAATAAGTATAGTCTATTCTTCCAGAAAGTAGTTACCTTGGCAGGACTTTGCTGCATTGTAATCTACTAACGTATGCAGCTTGAATGTCAATAAATGTGAAACAACTTGGCATCGAATGATGTACGTGCCAAGTTATTCGTCCTTCCTTTCTCACTTATATTTTTTTCATATAAGTTTATATACTTATATCAATAAATTAAAATGTAATATATATAGCTTGTGACTTTAAATTAAGTTTATTATGCTTAATGTAAAATTTTGTTTTTTTTTTAATGGTAGGAGTTGCCTAGAAGAGATCACTAGTGTTAATAATGTCACCCTCATATCATAATTATGCTTTTCTTTCTCTTTTTATTCTTTTTGTGTTTATTCATGTTGGTGTAATAAAGTTTTGAGTAAATAAAATACATAGGTCCTAAAAAAAGCTTAAGCTATCAAGTATCATTTATATATGGTTCTGTTTAATGTTTTTCTCTTACTCTTTTTTATAATAGGACACTCCGTTTCCACTTTAACTTATGAGTTTATTAAAATTGTCCTTACATTATATACCTACAAACGAAAATAATATCCTTAATTATAATGAAACTCAAGCAAAATTGAAAACGTACATTCTTGAGTCTACTATAATTATATTATATACAAGAATCTTGTGTGACAACGTTAATTAAATTAAAACTGTTAATTAAAACAAGATTTTCGAAACTTGGAATGAAATTGTTTAATCAATGTAAGCAAGGTAAAGCCTTTTCTAACCACAGCAGAGGGTTACTAACAACTTGTTTGTAAACTGCCAACTCCTTTGCTAGTCGCGACGCAGGGGCGCAAAGTGTGATTGTAACTACTGATCTTGGGTTCGATTTCCACTCGAGTAAATGAAATATTTTTGTATTGTATTTTTTATACAATAATTAACCAACCACAAGAATGTTTGATGGATCTGCCGATTTCTAGGTCATGTAAAAATTGTAAGAGCACTGGTACCCATAACACAAGTTAAATCTTACAATGGGTACCAGAGTTTTATAAAATCAGAGTAAAATTATATTATATTATTGAATACTATAACAAATAGGTTTGATTTATTATTAAAGAGTAAAATTATATTATATTATTGAATAATATAACAAATAGATTTGATTTATTGTATTTGGTTACTGTACTAATATATTTTTTGATAATAAATTTTCATTTCATTTATTAAAATATATATTTTCATTTCTTCACTCTGGTGATTTCTTCGACTAAACACAAAATGCCTCCGGAATTCGTTTGAACTTCTTTTTTGGTTGGTACACTAGGTTCCCTCTGTCTACCCTGCTTTATGCGGGATACAGCGTGAAGCTGAAAAAAAAAATAAACCAGGTTTAGAGTGATGTACGGAACTTGGAAATTATTTAATCAATGTAAGCAAGGTAAAGCCTTTTCTAACCACAGCAGAGGGATACTAACAAGTTGTTTGTAAACTGCCAACCCCGTTGCTAATTACTCGAAAAGTTTCGTCAAAAACCTGGTGGCTTAAGTGTCACTTGTTTTGTTTTATTTTATTTTGTATTAATAAAAGAAAGTTATTTGATTGATTAAGTTAAATATTAAAATAAAATCTAAACTTAAAATTTGAAAAACACTAAAATTTATTCTTGGTTAAATCACATACTTATATAAAATGGCGTATCCTGTCGATCGTAGATAGATTCCAATCGGCAGAACAAAATATTTAATATGTTCATTTCCTTATCTCCTTACCAGTGCGGGTAACGTGGTAAAGCGCGGCGTTGAGCTCCGCCACTCAACACGCAATGCCTTTAAAATGCCGGAAAGTGGGGAACGGAAGTGGGTGGCATAATGGAAAACGGAGTACCTTAATACTAGCGTATGTTATAAAATATCTAAAATTAATTTTAAAAAGAAGCAACTATTGACATAGCATAATATCTTTATTATCACCACTACAGTCGAATGAATAAAGAAAAACATTTATATTAGATTTAATTTTTTTTTGTATAATACACGAAAATAAGTAAAATATTTTCCGATGAGACCTTTAAAAACACCCAGGAAATAAAATAATGCTATTAACATACTTTACTGTGTATATATGTTCTATATTTAAATAAATAATTCTTATCATACGAAAGTGTAGACGATAAAATACCTCAATGCTTGTGTATGTAAATGCTTGAATGAGTCTCGAAATTCGATGAATGATTTTTGGGTCACTGTTGAATAAACAATTTTCTGAATGGGAAAGAATAATATTGTATTAGTTGAGACTAGTTGTTACTTATGGGTTGCCATTTTATTTAATTTTTCTTTTAAAACTTAAATTTTTCTAACATTTCGTGGAATAAATAAAGAGAGAGAAAGTCTAGTATATGTATATGCATGCATGCAATTCTGTTCTCCATTGTTAATTTAATTAGAAACACTTTACGTAAATGTCTGTAAAATTTGGCGGTGAGTGAGAAACAGAGTGTCTTGACACTAGGCCCCACCCTACCCTACCCTATAATTAGGCTATAATTATATGGGATACGGCGTGAAGCTAAAAATATATATTTTTTACTAAAATATACTTACCAATGAAGAATAGCCTAAATATAAATAATTTCATGTAATATAACAAATTTTAACATTCATATTTAATCCAACTGCAAGTTAATTCCAGCGATCAGTTTAAATTAATTTACGACTTGAGCTAGCGTTTTTAATTAGCTCTATATAAACAAACCACTGTAACGACGCCTCAATGGCCTGGGAAATTCAATTAGTGTCCATGCTTAGAAAAATACAGAATTTACAGATATTTTAATAAATCATAAGACAAAATAATTTAAAATTCATACTTTGGCTAGTAATACAGAATATTATTCATTTTTAATCTGATAATAAATGTAGGATTTGAATTGTAATTAAAATTATATGTATATATGAGTATATTGTGGTTCGTTTGTTATAGTTTAGAAATATGATAGGTAATTTACTAATTACCTATCATATTTCTAAACTATACTGTGTGTGTATATGTTCTTTCTACCTACCCTGCTACACTTAATATATTGACAAATGGCGTCTTGCCCATTGTGACGCAGGGTCACAAAGTGTGACAGTAGACGTAATTGGTTGTGGGCTTGAGGAAATGAAATATTTATTTAAATTTAATATTTTTGTGTCTTCGTTCGGTTGGCGAGACAAAGGGCGGCGTTGAGTTCCGCCAGGCAACACGCAATGCCTCCAGAATTCGTCGGAAATTGGGGAACGGAGTGTCTTAACACTGCCTATCCTACTGTATGCTTGAAGCTGATTTATTTTATTTTTAACTTTTAATTTTGCTAAAAATTATAGTATGTTTAAACATTATTGGCTTACGGCTCATTTCAATTACTTATATATTTTAATAATTTGTTAAATTTATTGTATACAGATATACAATAGCATATATAAGTATAACACATATAAATCTCTTATATGTCTGTATATGTATCATTTAACATATTGTTAAAGGTAGATAAGTTATTGAGACCGGCCGTTAAAGTGTTAGCGTGTTAAATCCGTTTTGTTGTTTTATTTTTGTTTTTTTCGTTACGTACAGCTTTAATCTATTCGAAAATGTTAGAAAATGACAAAATTGACCTTCATTTCATTTTATATAATAAAAAAATAGTAGAACATACTAATTAATTTTCGAAATTGTAAAAACCTTCTGACAATATTGTACACTCATAGTTTTTTATTAATGTTTTATGTCTCTTGAAATAGCTCAAGATCCCAGGGCCCCCAGATGGTCGTCATTTTAGCGAAGCTGAAATTTTGCTCACTAACTCGAAAGTGAGGCCCTTTCAGAGGTAGCACCAAATAAAATCTTGCTTGAGAAGCTGATTGGTCTGGAAGGATGAGAGGTCTTGAAATAGTCCTTAAATAGTACAAATATGTAAAAGCTTGCTAGTATAACGTAGTTTGACCCAATTTTAAACAACCTTTAGGACGTCTGGTTAGTAAAGGCTCATCCATCCGTTAAGAGTTTTGTGATATTTTTCTTTTTACATTATTTTTAAAAACATATTTAAATACAAGCATTTCTATTTTAACGTAGCTGAGCGTGTAAAACATATATCGTCGGCTGAGAGTGTAAACTTGCTAAAATCCATTAAGCATTTTAGCAATATTACATATAGAAGCCAATTTTTTCTTAACACTAATAATGTGATATATTTTTGTCATATTTTATGTATCTTAATATTATTATATTACACAAATTGGATATCGACCAAAAAAATGACCTCCATACTATCTCTATTATGAAATTTAATTCATTAAGCTTTCAAATGCAAATTTTACTATTTCTAACACTTTCGCAAAGTTCAAATAAAAAATTTAAAAATATTATCGAAGTTTGATCGTTTTAATTGTATTTATAAGTAATTAAACCAATAATATTAGCAATTCAGATAAGCTCAAGTCTGATAGTGTGAAGGACATGACCATTTATTTGCCTTTCTGTCAGTTGCTGTGAAATTAAATTTTGCTAACGACCTAATGCCGATCACGTTCCTTATTGCGAAATTATTTTGTATTTGCATAAACATAATTAATTTTGGACAGTTTAGTTTAACAGTTTTATTATGGAAGAAGAATATTTAATTACTTTGTAAAAATTAACTTTGTCGGTCGTCGTGGTACTGGCACAAGCGTTTGATTGTGATGAAGTGAAGTGAAGGTTGTGTGTTCGACCCCACTTGGGGTATTTTTTTTACAGCTTCACGCTGTATCCCGCGCAGGGTAGGTAGAGGGAACCTAGCGTTAAGACACTCCAAAGCTCACTGCCAAAAGGCCTAAAACATGGCGTTGAGTTCTGCCACTCAACGCGCAATGCTTCGAAAATTCGGCGGGACGTAAAGAAGGGAACGCAGTGTCTTAAGGTACCCCGTACTCTAGCCGATCGAAAATCGCTTTACTTACATACTAACTTATAGATCGTCTCTATTAACAACCTTGGTTTCACATTAAAACTGGGTAACCAAATTAAAATAATAGTTTAAAAATAAAACTTATTTAGAACCATTACAGATTCCTCATGATTTAAATGAACTATCTTAATTATTATCACAAATGTAGCAATGTGGTGCAAATTGATAAGTACGATATAACACTTTGACACAGAATGCGGCCATCAAAATAACTGGGTTTGAGAATTAGCACCGTATACAACGAAGTGGCAAGAAGTGGTAATATTGTCATATTTACTGTATGTTTTATGTAAATAGAAGTTTGAATACCACAGAGAGCAGAACTTCATATCCAGAAACTCCTCTCTCCATACATATTTTTACATATAATTATATTTTGTTATTAATCGTTGTATTGGAGGCCAGTCGTGGCGCAGGGGCACAAACTGTGGCTGTAAATGCGACTGGTTGTACGTCCGATATAAATATTTATTTAAATTCATATTAGCATTTCTTCGCTTTGGTGTCGAGGCAAAGTGCGGCGTTGAGTTCCGCCACTCAACAACGCCTCCAGATCCGGCGGAAAGTGGGGAACGGTGTGTGTTAACACTAGGTTCCCTCTACCTGCCTGGGTAGACAGCAGGGTTGCTGTGAGCGGGATACAGCGTTATCTCCTTGAGTCGAGGATGTGGGGATCGAACCCACAATCAGTCGATTTTACAGTCACACTCTGTGCCTCTGCGCCACAACTGATCTCAATATATAGCATATAATATTATATATAATAACAAAAAATATCAATTATAAAAGAAATTAATATTTCATGTCATCTTAGCATAAGTCTAGCATATGACTAATTCGCTAATCAAATATGTATAAAAAACGTGTAAATATTTTTTTTCACTATATTTACAAAATCCAAAAGCCTCCAAATATTTCAAAAAATATTAAAATATTTTTATAGAAAGGTTTTATGACAGAATGATATTTTATTGAGTGCATATTTCATAACATGCGAAAGAATGCAGATATAAAAATTAATTAAAGTGAGTACAGTTTCAAATATAAATATAATCAGTATATTTTGATATATTAAATGTGCTCCATTGTGTGATTTTTTTATTATATTTTTTATATAATATTTTGTTCGAGTATTACGAAAAAAAAACGGGAAATAAATGAATAAATGAAATATACATTTATTATTTATAGTTATTAAGTATAGTTTCCCACATATAGCTTTATAGGCAAAGGGAACTGGGGAAACTAATGTTAAGACACTCCGTTCCCATTAAGAACTTTCCATTCCCCACTTTGCACCCAATTCTGAAAACAATGTGTTTTAAGCGGCGGAGTTAAACGTCGCGCTTTGCCTCGTAATCAAAGCGAATTATTGAAAGTATTAAATGTTAATTTCTTCTAGTGGGGATCGAACCCACAACCTATCGCGTTTACAGTTGCACGTTTAAGCGCCACGACTGGCCTCAATTATTATTAATTATTTATTTCTTAAAAACATATAACTTTGTGGGACAATACAATAAAAAAATATTAATTAAAAAACCTCTTTTCTTTATAACTCTTTCAGGATAAAAGAAAGCATTAAACAATAGACGTGAATCTGTGTTAACATTAAATAGAGATAGCCGCTTTATGAAAATACTGAACAAGGGCCAGTCGGACTTGCACTCAAAGAGTTCCGTAATATTACCATTTTTTTTTATATTTAAAAATGTAAGAAATATTTCAATATTTATTACTTTCTTGTACAAGAAAATCAAGAATTTTTATTATTTCTTATATTTTCAATTTCAAAAGCTTAGTTTCCTCGGGTCTACACCGCTATGATTATGATACAGTGTAAAGCTAAAAAAGCTTAACAAAATATTCTATCTTACGTTAAAAAATATATATAAATAAATACATATACTTTGAATTGTCATAGTCTATATTATGATCACAAAACAAATAATAAACAAACAAACATACATACATTACATCTGAACACAAAAATAAACAAAAAATAAACATAATTCCAAGGCGGGTATACTAAAAAACAACAACTTTGTAAAAATAAATGTAGTCTAGCCCTAATTTACATGAGTACCGGCGCTCGTTCTTTAAAGTTGCAATTAATTATTCCACTTTATGTAAATATAGTGATTCGGACGTAGTTTTTGCGGACTATTTAGTGTATGCAGTTTGGAAAGGCTGCACTGAGCCGTTGGGTTATAAATAAAACATTATTTTAATTTTAAATGTCTTTTTGCTTTTTGTGTGTATTATGGCTTATAGTATTAAGTTTAGTAGATTTTTTTTCTAAAGTTCTCTTTGTATCCAGCGCAGCAGGTTAGACAAAAAGAACCTTAGAACCTAGTTTAGTTTTTTGATGTGTTAAGACACTTTCATCTATTCTGGAGGTACTGCGTGTTGAGTGCGGAACCTACTTTTACCTGAGTGAGAAAATGAAAATATTAAACATTTAATTTTTTCGAGTGGTAATCGAACCCACAGACTGTCGCGTTTACAGTCGCACGCCACGATTAGGCGCCCTGTGCCATGACTTAAAATTCTTAAAATTAATTAATTTATTTATTTTAAAATTTCGACCTCCATCCCTAACCTAACAGCCAGAGTTTATTTTTACAACTCGTAAACATGTATTATTATAGGTAGAAATTGATTTTGTTCGTGTTTTCGAACTTTATTATGGCTCACTTTTGCTCGAAGCAAAAGGCATGGGCGAAGTAGCTTATCGCTTATTTATATTGCAGTATCGTGAATTCTTAACTAGAAAGTACAAAACTTACATTATTTTTAATTTAACTAAATATTTAATAATGAGTTTTTGTTTATAATATTTACTCAATTTACAAAATATATTTCATATATATATATTCATATATATATATATATATAGGAGTACACACTATGATAAGTCCATAAAAAAACGTCGTTACTGTTAACCGAAATCAAAACAAAAGAAAATGCCAGTTTGATATGTATGTATTCTGTTATTGGTGGAGCTAGATCAGAAATTAAAAATCATGTCGAGATGATCACATATGATTAAAATTTATTCCAATTTAGGAAACAGGACAAATGTTAGTTTGTAGGTTAGGTTGTAGTTTTCAGATATAGGCAACTAAATTAGATCAAACTTTACCGTAATATAGCTTATACATAAAAATAACAGATACTGTACGACTAATGCAATAATTTGTCTAAAATTTTACAATACTTTAAATGGGCGAAGCTGCGTATATATCACTAGTTATTGATATGTTTTTATTGCTAAAAATAATGTCTCATGAAAAAAAAACTATTTAAAATACCTACATACACAAATACGTAACACTGTACCCCGCACACGGCAGCGTAAACAGAGGGAACCTAGTGTTGAGACACTCCGTTCCCCACTGTTCCACATAAATACTGTTTATAATATATTTTACTACTATAATATGAATATAAAACGTATGATGAATGTCTTTTATCGAATCACATATGACATAATGGGAGGGCCAGCGACTTTTGATAAAGGCACTGTGATTTACGATTACGACTTCACGCTTACTAAACTTTGTATGAATACAATTGCTATTACTTTTCTATATGAAATATTATGGTGAAATTCGGCTGAAAAATTGCGTATGTGTAAGTTTACAGCAGTAAATCTGAATAAGAATATAGGATATTTTATTTTTAGATAAATAATACTAATAATAGAAATCTTTGTAATTTTTTTTAGTTTTACACTTTTTCCCTGTGTTTTAATATTCCGTTCACCACTTTTCTCAGATTTTTTTAGACATTTAATTGTGTTTTACAGAGCAAAAAAAAATGTATAATTGATTCCCCCTAGTGAGAAACGCTGTGTTGCTGCGCCACGATGACATATTACTAAAATACTTAATATTCTGTTATTATTCAATCATTTCTTGGCTCTGGTGTCAAGGTTAGGCGCGCCATTCAACACCCAATAACTCCAGAATTTGGCGGAAGGTGGGGAACTCTTAACTAGATTCCCAGGTTCCCTCTTTCTACACTGCTATGTGCGAAATATAGTCATTTAAAAAAAATATAGGTGGATATATATCCACCTAAAAATGGACATCAATTCTGTGCTTTCATATTATGATCTACGTACTGGCCTCAAAACATAAATAATATTTTTCCATATCACTCAAACACAACTGTTTTAGTATCAGTGACATAACACGAGGGTCAATGACTCACGATAACTGATGTCAGAATGATTTATAGCTACGCCTAATTATTAAGCTCTAATCTTGAATTCCACTAACTTTGATTCGAACAAGCCAATTGCCCCACTTTGCAGATATCGCATTCTTTGGGGTAACTTTGGATTTAATTAAAATTAAAACAAAATTTTAGTAAAGATTTTGTGAACACGAAAAATATTTTATCGAACGGTGTTTTATGTAAATGACGTGGTTCACGTACTACGATATAGTACTGAAGTACTAGCTTTTGTAACGATAAAAGGGTAAGTTTATACCTATACGTCATTTACATCAATTTAAGTATCTGATTGTAGTTTCAAAATAACTTGTTTTTTTTACAAATAGTTACTTATAAAATCAGCTTGACGCTGTATCTCGCACACTGAAGGGTAGGCAGAGGGAACCTAGTGTTAAGACACTCCGTTCCCCACTTTCTGTCTAATTTTGAAGGCATTGCGAGTTGAGTGGCAGAACTCAACGCCACGCTTTGTCTCGACACCAGAGTGAAGAAATGGAAATATAAATTTAAGTAAATATTTCATCTCCTCGAGTGGGGATCGAACCTACAACCAGTCAGTTTTACAGTCACACTTTGTGCCGCTGCGCCACGACTGGTCTCAGTAGTTACTTATATTCTACTAAAATTTGGACGAAAAATGAGAAACGAAGTATTTTAACATTAGCTCTCCTCTGCCTATCCTGTCATATGCGGGATACAGAAGTTAAAAAAAAAACATTTGTTTTTAATTCAAAATGTATATTTTACTATAATTTCTTCAATATATGTAAACAAGCATGCGGAACCAATGCCAGACAGACGGTCGTAAAAGCAATATAAATTTAAACGACACACAAAACAATAAATCTGTGTAACTCTAACCTTTGCCGCTACCCGTTTTATTTTTGTAATGATATAAACCATAGGTTATTTCGCCATAAACCCATATATACATACGTGTTTTTCGAAGAAATTTGACACATTTAATGTCAGTCCGTCTGTCTACCATTATATCGTAGACCCAGAAAAGTCAATATCATTAAAGCGACCACCCATTATGCAATTTCGTGGAACAACACTTGAGTCCAATGTAAACTAAACGGCGCGAGAGACGAAAAGTTTAAATATGTCAATAGGTCGTTTTCGTACGAAAATAGATGTACTTATTTTTATAATTGTTTATTAACCGATATTGGTGTTATAAATCATGGTGCAGTGGATCAGAGACTATTTGAAAACACAAAGGTTGTAGATTCAATTCCAACTCGAGGGAATGAACTATGTTCCCCGCTCGGACCATATTAAACAGAATGATAAAATAACACGTTATATGAATAACGGAGTATCCTGACACTGAGTTCTCTCTGCTTATAAAATAAAATGCGGGAAAAATCGTTATTTACCTATTAAGAAAACATATAAAAAAAATTATCGTAGTGAGATAAGAGCCCGCGCCTCTTGGTAACCGTCCAAGCGCTCTGACCACTAAGCCATACGTTCTCATCAAGCGATGTGGAAATTCTTATACGCTTGTTACAACTTATTTATGTTGTTAGCGTCTGTGTTAGCATATTTTCGACACAAGACAGTAAATAACGCCGTCTTTGTAAATTTATTAAGTACTAGCGACCCACACGAGGCTTCGCCAGTTATAGCTTATTGTTATTATGACGTGTAAGGTATATTATTTTGAAGGTTCATCTAAATCATAAACTTTCAAATTTATAATATTAGTAGGAAATGTAGCACGTATAATTATGTTTTTTACTCAACAAATATGAAAATAGTGTAAAAAAAATAATAAATTATTTTTTATAATCTTATTACACAATGAAATATTTTTTTTTGTTTTATCATACCTTCAATTTCAATATTAAAATAAGTATAACTTAAAACCACTTTTTTGTTTATTTAAAAGTTATAGATAAAAATAAATATATTAGTACAAATATCATTTTCTAGAAATAACTATACACTGATATACCTATTGGGATCTATTTTCGTGAAATGGTGCAGCTATTTTTGGATGACAGAGTAGCCAGCAGACAACTCCCGATAGCAATTGATTGTTGTTTCGTCATTAAGTGGGCACAGTTTAGATAATATTTAATACAGTGTATTATTTATTTATTTTGATATATTTTTTTTGTGTTTGTCGCATCATATAAAGTAAAGTAGTTAAGAAAAATCTTCTGAATGTTTAGTTTGTTTTGTTCCAATTTGGTAAAACTAATATGAGCGTTACGTTAATTTCTTCCACAACTAAAAAAAGCCTCTACAAAAATATCTATATTTCATATTATTTTGTACCTAGTAAAACATGATTAACCCTCGATGACTGATGTGGTAGTCCCATAGACACCGCGAAATACAAAGTTCGATTTTTTACCACAAATTTTCAAATTTAAGCACTATTCTAATATTTAAAATATTATAAGCTTTTACCAGTCGTGGCGCAGGGGCACAAAGTGTGTCTGTAATATCGACTGGTTCTGTGTTCGATCTCCACTCGAGAAGATGAAACATTTTTTCAAATTTTAAAATTCTATTAATTCTCTCTGGTGTCGAGGCAAAGCGCGGCGTTGAGATCCGCCACTCAACACGCGATATCATTAGCATTATTTTAAAGATAAGACACAGAGAAGAGTAAGAGTTTTACAGCTGCAATAACAAAATAAAATAAAATAGAGCGTGTCTTGTCTACCTTGTTCACTCAACCTCCCGTGTAATTATAGTATGCCATTATAACGTGGTTTCCGGTATCCTTTTCCGTTTTTCGAAAATGATGAGAAAAAAGTCCTCATAAGGTTTTGGCTATTCTTCAAGCAAAAATATAAATTTATTTTAAATCAAATCAGCTTTACGCTGTATCCCGCACACACCTAGATGATGATGTAGTGTTAAGACACTCCGTTCCCCACATTATTTCTTCAATTTTTTGGGAGGCATTGCATGTTGAAATGAGGAAATTCGAAGCCTTTTTGCCTTGATGCCAGAGCGAAGAAATTAAAATATTAATAAATTATAATTCATTTTTTCGAGTAGAGATTGAACCCACGACCGTCGCGTTACAGCCACATCCCTGTGCCCCTGCGCCTCGACAGCCTCATGGAATTAAATAAATTATAGCTACTTACATCAAATCAATATTCTTACTTTATAATGTAGAGTCATACAAGTTTATAGTATCATTTATCTTTAAGTAAAGAGCCAATAACATAACCTTTGCGAAACAGCTTCCCGCATAAATTATTATGTCAATATGTGCGTGTGTGTGGGAGTAGCACACTTATTATATAGGAATTATGTTTTGTAATAGGGTTTCTGTCTGAGATATGCCTAACAGCTTTATGTATTATTTATTTATTAATAGAGGTTATTCTATTATAATATTTGTTAAAATAAAAAAAAAACTATTTTATATGTAAATATAAGAAAT
>JAATLQ010035575.1:62634-85845 GCA_013421005.1 Heliconius erato x Heliconius himera
GTGACTGCAAAACCGACCGGTTGTGGGTTCGATCCCCACTCGAGGAGATGAAATATTTACTTAAATTTATATTTCCATTTCTTCGCTCTGGTGTCGAGGTTAAGCGCGGCGTTGAGTTCTGCCACTCAACACGCAATGCCTCCAGAATTCGGCAGAAAGTGGGGAACGGAGTGTCTTAACACTAGGTTCCCTCTGCCTACCCTGCTGTGTGCGGGATACAGCGTGAAGCTGATTTTTTTATTTTTTTATATTTAAGATATGTAATAATAAAGCAAAATCGATTTTCAAATATTAAATCCAGAAATAAACCACAATCTCACATTAGATTTGCTGGCACACTTCAAGCTTTAAAGTTTGAAAAATGAAAATTGCATTGGAGATTGAAAAGAGAAAACTTTATAATCAGACCTATGAATCTTGGCATCGAAGATAATATAAGTGTGAAACGCGACGGTAACTTTTAACCACTTTAGTTCTATATACAATTGAGGAAATATCTTCTCTTTCTATTATAGAAGATATGTAAAGAAACATTTTATTAGGGATTTTTAGTAATCATTTCTAGATGTTTTCAACAAATACACGTTTATCTATCATTAAATATCACAAAAATCAAAAGGGTTACTCTTAACACCGTGAGTGCTTCACTTTTCAAGTTCTGGGTCCATTGTGAGAACAGGAGGTTTAATAATACCATATTATTGTATTGTTATAATTTATGATGACACCATAATCAGTCAGTCAAATTCAATTTCTTCTTTTATATATATCTACTATTACTTACTTTGCTTTCTAGCAAAATATAAAAATATTTTTAAGTATAGAGACGACGTCTACCAGGAGGTCTACAAGGAGGTGAGATGAGATAATGTGTGTAGTGTTATGATACTCTGTTCTTCACGTATCGCCCAAATTTTGAGATATTGCGTTTAAAGTGGCTGAACTCAACGCTGCGTTGGCAAAGGAAACGAAAATCATTCATTTTCATGAGGAATGAATTTTTATATTTTGCTAAGGAATGAAACCCACAACCGTCGCATTTATAATCAAATATTTTACTGCTGCGCCACAACGGCCAATAAGTAAATATATGTATAAGGTTTTCATTACACATTACAAACATAAAAGCGATCACTTTAAAAAAATATATAAAATTTCGTAATATAACCACGTGAATTCAAATGAATATTAGGTAAAACGGAAATGCATGAAATTCTAATTGGTTCGCTGATTCACAGAGTCCGGTCTAATTTTAATTTTAAAGTGGAATAGACACGTTCACGTTGAAACGCTATGAAATATTTTAGTACGTTGGTATATATTTTTTTAAATAATGTTAATTTTATTACTTAATATTTTGTTGAAGCCGGTCGTGGCGCAGCGGCAGGAGGTGTGACTGCAAACCGATTGGTTGTGGGTTCGATCCCCACTCGAGGAGATGAAATATTTACTTAAATTTATATTTCCATTTCTTCGCTCTGGTGTCGAGGTTAAGCGCGGCGTTGAGTTCTGCCACTCAACACGCAATGCCTCCAGAATTCGGCAGAAAGTGGGGAACGGAGTGTCTTAACACTAGGTTCCCTGTGCCTACCCTGCTGTGTGCGGGATACAGCGTGAAGCTAATTTAATTTAATTTTAATTTTTTTTTATATTTTGTTAATAATATATATTTAAATCAGTAGAGTACATCTGCATAACTAATAATTTTATCGTGATATACTACATATTTCTGTTACGATATAATTATTTATTTTAAATCATTAATTTATTTTAATAAATATTAGATTTTTTTTTCTTTATTTAAATTTATGTTATCCTACTATTTCAGCATTTTTAATCTATATGTTATTTTTTATTTTATTATATTATGTTAAAAATGTTTTAAAAGTTTAATGTATATTAAAAATGCTGAAATAGATAAAATCGCGTCGTTGAGTTCCGCTACTCAACATGCAATGCTTCCGGAATCATTCGGCATTCCAATATGAGACCATGTGTACGCTTCTATATAACGATTTTAAAAAAAATGTGAAAGGATGTTTGTGTGTTAAAGGTTATTACCATATTAATAATTTTATAAATGATAACACGCCTTCGGGAATGAAATGCTCGCTCCAGTCTGTTTCAAAGGTATCATTGTCACAAATAAATAAGTATGTATTTGTTTAAAATTGATTCAAAAATAAGTCCCGCTGAGTTTCTTGCGCCGGTTCTTCTCGGGTCTGAGGCATTGACTTTAGCGAACTGGTGGTAAATTATTTGACGTTAAAAAAATGAAGAATGTAACTTTTTATTTTGACTATAGGTAATAAATATTTTCACAACTTTGCTTTTGCACCAAAGAAAACGCCCGGCGTTGAGTTCAATTACTCAACACGCAATGCCCAGAAAAAAATCCACATAAAGTGGAGAACGGAGTGTCTTAGCACTATGTCTCCCCTGCCTACCCTGCTGTGTGTGTGCGGGATACAGCGTGAAGCCGATTTATTTATTTATTAAATTAATAATGAGTCTCTGTCTCCAAGACAAATTGACTTAAGATATAGTACCTACTATTTCAATACAAAGTGATTGGCAGAAAAGGTACATATAACGGAAAGATTTTCCGAAATTCTTACGTAAACACGAAAAACGGGTTTTGCATATTTTAGTTTACGTATATTGAGGCCAGTCGCGGCGCAGGAGCACAAAGTGTGACTGTAAAATCGACTGGTTGTGGGTTCAATCCCCACTCGATGAAATAAAATATTTATTTACATTATTATATTTTATATTTTCATTTTTCGCTCTGGTGTCAAGGTAAAAGCGCGGCGTTGAGTTTCACCACTCAACATGCAATGCCTCCAAAAGTCGAAAAAAAGTGGGGAACGTAGTGTCTTAACGCTAGGTTCCCTCTGCCTACTCTGCTGTGTGCGGGATACAGCGTGAAGCTGATTTTTTTTTAGTTTACGCATACAAGACTACAGGCTATGATATTAACTTAATAAAATTTCATATACAAAATAAGTAACTCGTTGAGTTTATTATTATAAATTCAGATACCTACGTCAGCAAGCAAATGATTACGATCTTGTGCAGATTCGGTTTTTGCGTCCATTAAATATTTAATAAATATTGTATTGTAGTGTTTTTCAACATTAAATTTTCTGTAAAATATATTTTTTATTTTCTCGTTAAAAGATAAAATATAAAATATTAGAAATATATTTTGTATAGTTTTGTGACGAGATGACTCCTCACGGTGCTCGTGTTCTTTAGCATATTATATTATATATATTTGTCATGGGGCGTGTTCTGGGAAACTGTTTGACAACAACTATTTGAAACTGTCTAACCGCATAGCACGTCACAAACTTAGATACCATACCCACCACCCTGATACGTGATGTACTCCACTACTGTGTGGTTTTGTAGGAACTTTTGCCACTGTGGAGGCCACAAGGTAGCCCACATTTAGTGGTGTTTCTGGATCGATACTTCATCGGTATCTGACCTTCCGGAGGTAGGTACTCCAGAAAACCGCATTTACCTTCATTTTATAGGCCGCAATGCACTTGTAGCTCCTTTAGTTACTCGGGGTCGTGGGCGGCGGTGACCCGTACGCTCGTTTGCCTTGTCTTTTCCATAAAAAAATAATAACATTTCTGAATACAATCAACGATATGTATATAAAAAATAAAATTACATTGATGTCTAGCCACAAATAATAAATGACACAGACCCTAGCGTCAATACAATCAATTTTATGATGTTTGCTCAATTAATCACCATTAGCTATATGCTTAGAGATTAGGCACTTAAACACACTTTGTTTTTCCTAGAAGAAAAATATTAAAATTTACAATATTAATCAAACTATCCTGCTAATTTTAATAAAAAAATTGAAAGTTTCTTAGAATGTATGTTTGTTCCACTTTGACTCAAATACACAGGAAAGAAAAAGAACAGATTTAGGTAAAACTTTACAGTAACTTTTAAGTAACTTATATATCAGAATAACACATAAACTGTAATTTATGTAAAGATTTTGTATAATTTATATACAAATAATAATAAATTTAAGCGATCGTATGCGTCGCTACTATCATACATTTATATAATTTCTGTAATTTTAATATAATTATGTTTAATATTTTATTTAGCGCCGCAAGTACTCTCTCACTAATTTCAGCGACAAAATGACATGAGATTTATTTAAACTTTTCTCGGTAGCTGAGTAGTGAATGATTTTTATGTTTTAAAATACGAAGTCTTAGATTCATTTCGTTTTTTATTTTTATTTTTAACTACATTTTAAAAAAATATATATTATTAAAAAGTAAATTTACCTAATATATAAAATAATATAAGTAAATTTTCCCTTTATTTAAAATAAAAACACAAATTCTCAAACTTTATTAGAAAAGCAATCATTGAACCACTCGACGTTAGTTGTAAAACTAAATCAACCGGTGGAAAGAAACTCAACATTTACATTATAAATAGGAGAGATTGCTTAAACAAACATACTCTTAGACAACTTTCTTCATATCGAAATAGCTAATCATACGTTAGACAGGAATGACGAGAAATAGCCTATTTTTATTCACTGTAATTATGCCATTCTTAATTTAGATTCTCGGTAAATAATTGGTTAAAGCGGATATCAAACTTCCTTTATTTAATAAAGATGAGTTAAATTGTGACCTAATTCAAATGACCCTTTATATTTTAGCTACACTAGTGTACCGCTCTCGGCTCCGCTCGCGTTGACTGCGCTATTATAACTATTTTATTATTTTCCGTTTTGTCTTTTTTTTTAATATACACGGCGACTTCATTATTTTTCTCTCCTGCTCTAACAAGAGTAAACCTAGTGTGAAGCCACTTCTCCATTTTCGAGTGGCGAAACTTAACGCCGTGTTTCGTCTAGCAGAGCGGAGAAACAAAATAAATATAATTAAACCCCCACGTGAGATATTCGCAGGTTTTTTAATATCGTTTTTTACAACAACAACACGGTGCAATTATAAAATCTTTCTTCCTAAAATATTTTTTTTTGTAGGAACCAAGCTGTTTAGCACTACATTTTTAATGTTTCCACCACAAAAAGTCCATGAATGTTTATTCCTAGTTGTATAAAAAAAAGTAAGTAACCTAATTATAAATGAAAAAAAAAATTGACAGTCGTAAAGTTGTTGTAAATAAACCTCGTTTTTAATACTGTTTAAGGACGAATAGAGGTTCGTTGTGAATTCTTAACGATCAGTTAAAACGTCAGTAAACTCTTTAATGAGATTATTAAACCGCTAGAGAATGTTGAAGCCAGTTTTGGCGCAGAGGCTCCAACGCGACTGGTTGTGGATTCGATTCCCACTCGAGGAAATTAAATAATTAAGGAAATTAAGGAACGGCCGTGGTAAGGAACGTGTCTTAGCACTAGTCTCTTCTCTCTATCTACCATGCTGTGTGCGGGATACAGCGTGAAGATGATTTTTAAGGAAATTTTATCATTTCCATCCGCCTTTTCTGTAGCCACACTACGTACTTTCAGTTAAATATTTAGAGTGAATCTTTGGCCGGATACGAATAGGTTTTTGAATAAATAAACTTACCACGTTGTGACGTCACGCAGACCACTGACCCAGTAGCGTCTGCTAAACGTATGGTTTATTTACTAAGACGTCGGAAACGCCTTTAATTAGTTGTACGGTTTTGTTTGAACTTTAACTCTTAACTCTATAATTTGCAAGTTGGTAAATAGACTTGTGAAAAGTGCCACGTTTTATTATTTATTTGTAGTTCTTTTATATTCTCTATTATAATATAAATATAATCTAAATTTAAATATAATTTTTGGTCGTATATGTATTTCCATTTTGTAATATTTTGACATTCGACATATTTGTCGATGTAAATACAGAAAAAAACATTAAATTTTTCCCCTATGTTTGGTTACCAAAAAGCGTGAAGTGTTTTGACACTAGCTTCTTTTGTGTATCTCACATATACACAAAAGAAGCTAGTGTCAAAACACTTCACGCTTCGTTTTGTATATTGAGTCCACTGTAAATAATGAATATTGCAGGGTAGACAGTGTTTAGACACTCTGTTTCCTTTTTCCGCCCAATTTTCAAATTTTTACACTTTGGGGCTGCGGAACTTAACCCCGCACATTGTCTTTTTACCAGAGCAAAGAAATGATAATGAATTCTTTCCCCCGAGTGGGAATCCAATATCGTCGTGCTTACAATCAGATAGACGACCTAAATAACATTAATAATAATTAAATTTCTGAGATACAGAGAATGGCAGGTACTAGCGAGGATGTCACGGTGAGAGTAAAGAAGAACGTGCTCAGCTGATTTGGGCACGTCGAACGAATGAGTGATGAAAGAATGGCAAAAAGGATTAATAATGGAAAAGTGAGCGGTAAGAGAGATCGGAGGAGACCTCGGTTGACCTTCGAAAACACAGTATCAAAGATACTGCAGGAAGGTTTTTTTAAAAAGCATGAGGGCCCCCCGGAGGGCATGTATGAAGAGGTTGATGACAGTGGACGAGGCGAAAGAGGTATGTAGAGACCGTAGCGTTTGGCGCTCCGTTCTCTCTGACTAACCCGCTAGGGATAAAGCGTGAAGCTAAGTTAAGTTAAATTTCTGAATAAAAATTAAATTTTTTCATTGTAAAATATAACTTAAATTGGATTTCTTACCAATATCTCTGTATATGTGTTTGGGAATTGGGTACAGTATTTGAAGAGCGCCGTGAATTTTAAAAACCGCGTTGAATGAAATGAGAAAACGATGTTGTAAAATTTTATCTACTGTTGAATGGGAAAGGTATTTGTAGTTTGTAGATTATTTTATCAATACGGCTTTTAAGATAATAATTCCCTTTTTTATGTTTATTGCACCTATAGAATATATTAACATAAACTTAATAAAAAGATCTTTTTTATAGATATAGAATATATTTCTGTTATAATAATCAGCTTCAGGCTGTTTTCCGCGCACAGCAGGGTAGGCAGAGGGAACCTAGTTTTAAGACACTCCGTTCCCCACTTTCTGCCGAGTTCTGGAGGCATTGCGTGTTGAGTGGCAGAACTCAACGCCGCCCTTTGCCTCTAAACCAGAGCGAAGAAATGGAAATATAAATTGAAGTAAATAATTCATCTCTTCGAGTGGGGATCGAACCCACAACCAGTCGGTGTTACAGTCACACTTTGTGCCCCTGCGCCACGACTGGCCTCTGTTATTTAATTCTATATATTTAGTTTATATTTTGCAATGTTGAAGTATTATGCTCTTACGCAACTATTTAACAAGAAGATTTCTTGTGTTTTAAGCATGTACAAATTTCTTTTTTCCGCGTGGAATTGTTCAAAATTTTAAGAGAATTTCATTTTTTTGTTTTAAAATACAAAGATCACTTTCAAATCTCTCTCTCTCTTTCTCTCTCTCTCTCTCTCTCTCTTTCTCTCTTCTTAGCAGATCAAAAAGATAAACCGAAATAATATACATACCAAATTACTCTCTATATATGACGTCTGTAACATATGAAGATTAAAAAGATAATAAAACGACGGTCGCTACAGCACGTAAACAAAAACGCTGATATCTGCCGCCACATGAGCTTTATCTTTTTATTATATTTAAGATGATCTCGGCGATTTCCGTCGTATCTTAGTTTATGCTTCCATGTAACATCTCTATTATGTCAAAACAAGATAACCCCAATTTCATCATCACTAGGAATTTGTAATATTCAAAAATAAAGAAGAAAAGAGGCTATTATGAGACGGCGGTTGACTGTATAATATAAGAGCGGACTCGAAGCAACGAGTTATTGTCACTTTCCTAGAACAGTCTTGGTGCAGGTGTACAAGGGTGTGAATGTAAATGGCAAGTTGTGAGTTCGATTCCGACTCGAGGAAATTAAATATTTAATGTCTTCCTTTGCTCGCTCGCTCTGGAACTCAACAGTTCCGGTACTCAACGCCGCGGTTCTGCCTCTGCCTCGTAATGCCTTCAGAAATCGAAGAAAAACGAGGAACGAAAGTACCTTAACGGAAACAGAGCGTCTTAGCACTAGCTTCCCAGGTTCCCTACCCTACTAAATGCGTTATAAAACGTGAAGCTAAAATAATAAAAAAAAATTAAATATTTTCATTGCAAATATAGAAACAAATAAAGCGATACCATTTTTATAGATCTTAGCACAAAAAAAAACAAAAATCAAGAACATTTAAGCCCATAAAAAGAAAGTAAACAAAAGATATATTAAAAGAATATAACATACAGAGAAACAGAATTATTCATTACTTACACAAAAGACTTTCACAGTGTTTTATTGTTTCATACATATTGTATTGGTATTGCAATTGAATTGCAACAATATCATTGTTGTATCGAGTTTAAAGTAACACTCGATAGGATCTGCAGTCGATTGAGCTCAAAGAAAGGATAATACTTTACAATATAGTCGTCATGTATGCATGGATTGGATTGTGGTTTCCCACGTTGTATTGGTATTGATATGACGATTGACGTTATTGTGGTATAAATGAAGTAAGTGATTGTTTACGCTATGGCAATCTTAGGTTCGATTCCTGGTTGAGAATTTGGTTTTTTGGAGTCACGCTGTCCCAGAGAGAGACAGTAGGAGGAACTGGTGTAATGGTACTCCATTCTCCACTTTTTGCCGAATTCTGAAGGTATTGCGTGTTGAGTGGTGGCTCGACGCGACGTTGCGCTTTGCCTCAATATCAAAGCTAAGAAAGTAGACATATTAAATATCATTTCCTCGAGTCGGAATCGAATCCACAGCCTGTCGTACTTACAGTCACTCTTTGTGCCCCTGCGCTGTGCCCCGGATATAAATTGACCAATAGCAAATATTAAACATACGAAATCTAAAAATTAATCCTCCAATCCTAGTGTAGGTACAATATGCGTAACGATAAATAATAAGTAGAATTAAAAAAATATGCAGTATCAATTTAAAATAAAAGTAACTTGATTTCCACTTGGAGAAATGAAATATTTTTTTTTCATTTCCTTGCTCTGGTTACGTGGCAACTCGTAGGAAAGTGAAGATTGGGAGTGTTGTAATAGGAACGGAGAGTCTTAACACTAGGTTCCTAGTTTCCTTTTGCTATATCCTTAATAGGGCGTGAAACTAAAAACACAATAAATCTAGAACTAAAGCAGTCAAAACAATGAAAAGAATAATTTATAATAATAATACAAAACAAAAAACCACTAAAACCTTAATTTTCTAACACGAATGAATACTTATCTTATCAGCCAACAAGGATTCAACACGCTTTCTAGGCATTACAAGGAAACTACACTAAAACTGGATTTTAATTTGAATCTCCTGTCACTATATTTTAGGTGGAGTTTTGTGCTTCAAAGAAATAATGTAGCGGGTTTGCCTTTAAATTAGTGCTATTATTTTGGGACTATACATATATATTATTTAGCTACGTTTTTTTTTAATATATAATGGAACTCTAGTATTATCAGATTGAGAAATCAATATGATTTCTCAACTTGACATTGGTAGACGGGCGAAGAGATCGCTATTATAGAATTTAAAAATCAATGACACTTCCACTAGATTACACTGTATCCTGCACACTGCACGGTAGGCAGAGGGAACCTAGTGTTAAGACACCCTGTTCCACATTTTTCCACTGAATTATGGAGGCATTGCGTATTGAGTGGTGGAACTCAATACCGCGCCTTGCCTCGACACCAGAAGGAAGAAAATGGAAATATCAAATATTTATTTTCCTCAAGTGGGAATCGAACCTGTCGCGTTCATAATCGTACTTTGTACCCCTGCGCCACTATAAACCTCAATTATATTAGATCTAGATTATACTTACAGTTCACTTATTGCACCACATATAGATTAGTAACAAGAATAGCCTCACTCTATATTATATTCCACTGGAACACCTGAGGCGCCTGCATCCGATATCACCTGTCTGTCACGTCAACTGTCAAACTTAGGCCAATATCCTAGAGCAGTATTACATAGAAATGGGAAACTACCATTAGTAACTCTACTGGATATCAATCGAAACACAGCTATTTCAATTATTAAAAGAACACTAGTAAACGAGTCGTGGCGCAGCGGCACGAAGTGTGATTGTAAAATCGACTGGGTGTGGGTTCGATCCCCACTCGAGGAGATGAAATGTTTACTTGAAATTTATATTTTCATTTCTTCGCTCTGGTGTCGAGGCTAAGCGCGGCGTTGAGTTCTGCCACTCAGCACGCAATGCCTCCAGAATTCTGCAGAAAGTGGGGAACGGAGTGTCTTAACACTAGGTTCGCTCTGCCTACCCTGCTGTGTGCGGGTTACAGCGTGAAGCTGATTTATTTATTTTATTTAATTATACTAAAGCTAAAGCGCGAAAATCATAATCACGCTACCACCAACGGAAATCAATTTATTTAAGTACTAATGGAACCGGAAATAATTGACTATATATAGAGATGTTAGTCGATTATTTTCGGAATAATAAGAGAATTTAATCATATCTAGGCCCCATAATATATTAATACAAATATGAATAAAATAAATAAATCAGCTTCACGCTGTATCCCGCATACAGCAAGGTCAGCAGAGGGAACCTAGTGTTAAGACACTCCGCTCCCCACTTTCTGCCGGATTCAGGAGGCATTGCGTATTGAGTGGCAGAACTCAACGCCGCGCTTTGACTCGACATCAGAGCGAGGAAATGGAAATATAAATTTAAGTAAATATTTCATCTCCTCGAGTGGGGATCGAACCCACAACCACACACTTTGTACCACTGCGCCACGACTGGCCTCAAATATGGTATAATTTATTCAAAAATGTCTTAAAATAGCAAAAAGAATTAACGTTTTTTTATAATAATATATTTAAATTAATTACTCCAAATAATATGTAAAAAAATTGAAAACAACAACAAAGTTCATTAACAAAATATAATTAACATGACAAAAAATATGATCAAAAAATCTAAGTGTTCGTTTATAATTAAATATCGAAAACCAGTTGTAGTAAGTACTTTGGTAAATTTTCTTTAATTTGCGGTTAGTGAAAATGTATTTAAATTGGCTAATAAAAAAAAAAAAATACGTAAATTATTTTGTGCGATAAAATTGCTACAAAATAACTATTTTATTGAATTGGGTGACTCTAGTTTTCAATGCTCTACGACAGGCACACCATTTTCTTGATTTTCTTTAATTTTTTTTATAAATAAAAAAAAACAAATACGAAGTTAAAGCATTTCTTATTTCAACTTTTAAACCATCTTTGTTTTTTTTTTAATTATTTGCTTAAAAAAATTATAGAAGACATTTATTAAACTTTTTTAATCCACGGTTATTAAGCTTATTACAGCTTTCCCATGTTCATTTTATAAAGTCATTTTAATTAATATACGGAAGCTGGTATCATAAGCTTAACAATCTGATATCAGATATTGACTTTTACTCACTTATTGTTCTTCCATTATAATAATTATTAATTAAATAACAATATCTGTTTGTATACTATTTAGTAACTATTAATAAAAATTGTAGGCTTATAAATAATTTATTTTTACAAATTATGTCGATTACAGAAAAAAACATATTTACTTTTTTGACATTTTAGAGCAACCTAAGAGTGTTAAGACACTCCGTTTCCATTAAAACATTCCGTTTCCCATTTTCCGCCAAATTCTTGCGGCATTGCGTGTTGAGTGGCTTGGGGTTCGATTCCCATTCGGGGAAATAAAATATTTAATATTTTCATTTCCTCGCTCCGGTAACAAAGCAAAGCGCGGCGTTAAGTTATGCCACACGCAATGCCTCGAGAATTCGGTGGAAAATGGAGTGGGAGTGTTTTAACGATCTTAACACTAGGTTCTCAAGTTCCATTTGTGTAGAACGAAAAACGAAGCTAATAACGAAGATAATTTTATTTTTTATAAAATAAAATAAATCAGCTTCACGCTGTATCCCGCACGCAGCAGGATAGGCAGAGGGAATCTAGTGTTAAGACATGTTGTTCCCCACTTTCTGCCGAATTCTGGAGGCATTGCGTGTTGAGTGGCACAATTCAACGCCGCGCTTTGCCTCGAGACCAGAGCGAAGAAATGGAAATATAAATTTAAGTAAACATTTCATCTCCTCGAGTGAGGATGGAACCCACAACCAGTTGATATAAAAAAAACAAACATATACGAATAACCAACAAGAAGCAACATAACGATAATAGAAGGTTAGAAAAACCAATAACAGTAAAACGAAAGCCACCGAACACCGGAAACACCAACAATTCGCGCGACAATGTGAATAAAAATTTTTGTTGTTCGAAAACGAGTTGAATATCTTACTTACTCTACCTCAAGTACTTTTAACAGATGGTAAACGATAAATATTTGTATACTAGATCGAACTAAATACTGTAAACAAGCGATAATAGGCTGTAATATATGTATGTAAGTGTCATAATACTTTGTGCGGTACTCATTATTTATGCAAGGAATAAAGTTGAGAAAGTGGCAGTGTAACTTTGCTTCGCCTCAGAGGGTGAATGTGTGTTAAACTTAAGCAAAATTTTTTTTTTCTTCTTTTACGTGCAAATAATATAAATTTATATTGAATTTAATAAGTAAATATGAATTTGTTTTTTTTTTGGACCTTTTATTACTATTGTATTGTGTGAGTGGATTTTATTTACGTGTGTGTGTGTGATATATACTTAGCATAAACAAGTTGTAAGAATCGTATAAAAATTTTGACGTAGCTCGATGAGAACGTATAGCTTAGCGGTTAGAGCGCTTGGACGGTTTCTAATAGATGCGTATTCATATCCCGCTACGTTTAAAATTTATATGTTTTCTAAAAAAGTATTTATTTTTTTCTTAAGTGTGGAATAACACGCTAAAAATGATAAAAATATACATCGTAAAGCTAAAACAAATATTACATTAACATTTTTTTAGCGTTACGCTGTATCCCGCATATAGTAGATAGGCGGATGGGACCTAATGTCAAAACACTCTGTTCTCCAATTTTAACCGAATTTTCGAGTTGCTTTGTCTTATTGTTAAAGTAAGGAAATGAAAATATTTTAAAAAAGTCCAGTGAAGCCTATGGGTTTGATTTTGTTATTTTGAAGTGAGAATCAAGATATGGATGGATTATTCGGTGTGACCATCGCGGAACTAACATTCTTTTACTCTGTGCCGCGACTGCCTTATTTATGAAAAAATATATAATTCACATGATCCCACGCTTTTCGCTCTATCCAACTAAATCGAACTAACACCTATCGTGCGATGTTAATTAATGTTCAAAGAGAAACCTTAAGATTTTCTTTTAGTAAACAATATTTTTTGCTATATTTTGTAAATATACAAAGAAGCGACGTTCATTTAGTGTTTTCGGAAAACAATGTTGTCAATTTCGACGTTTGACGTTCCATCTGATGCAGCGCTTTCCGATATCCAGAGAATAATTGCTGGGAATACTGTCCAGTAAAATGAAAATTATTGAAATATGAATGCGCTTATGTTTTATTTATATAAAAAATAATATAAAAAAAAACGTTATCAAAAAGTTATTGTGATTGATTGTCAAAAGTTGAGCATATAATAAATGCAAGAAAGATCCTTTGGGAGACTAAATTAAGGCACTAAAAAATAAATAAATCAGCTTCACGCTGTATTCCGCACACTGCAGGGTAGGCAGAGGGAACCAAGTGTTAAGACACTCCGTTCCCCACTTTCTGTCGAATTCGGAGGCATTGCGTGTTGAGTGGCAGAGCTCAACGCCGCGCTTGTCCTCGACACCAGAGCGAACAAATGGAAATATAAATTTAAGTAAATATTTCATCTCCTCGAATGGGGATCGAATCCACAACCAGTCGGTTTTACAGTCACACTTTGTGCCCCTGCGCCACGACTGGCTTCATGTACGATTGTAAAATGCCATATTTTCGATTTAATAGAATATTTATTTGCTGTAGATCCATTTTATTGCTTTTGCTGCAGAATATCTCAATTTTCACAAGATTTTAACAGCTACGCAGAACGCATTTTCTTCTTAGAAATGGTCTCATAATTTTTGTTAACGATTTCCTAAACGCCAAATAAAATGTTACAAAAGGTTCTGCTCCTTTGAACTTACAAGGTATCAAAAACAATTCTAGCTCAATAAACTTAAAATATATACCTATTCTGAAAGTGAATTGTAAGCACTTTAAAAAATAAGTATAAGTTTGAGATTTAATATTAACAATATACATACAAAACTTACCTGTGTACCTACATATACAGATATAACCTTCATATTTACTAAGGCAATGCACAGATCACAGTTGTTTTTACTAATGCTTGTTACGAAAGGTAAGTAATCAATTGTGTGGCCGTCGTGGTTGTGGGTTCGATCCCCACTCGAGGAAATATTTATTTAAATTTATATTTTCATTTCTTCACTCTGGTGTCGAGGCAAAAAGCGGCGTTGGGTTCCGCCACTCGACACACAATGCCTCCAGAATTCCGCAGAAAGTGGCGAACACAGTGTCTTAACACTGGGTTCCCTCTGCCTATCCTGCTGTTTGCGGGATACAGCGTGAAGCTGATTTTTTTTAATTAAAAAACAATAATAATAATTCGTACAGAGGCGGAAATTGGCAAAAGACAATTCTCTTAATAGTATATTCCTCCTGCGTACCATACTATGTTCGAGATACAGTATGAAGCTGAAAAAATTATAGAATATGAATCCACAACAATCAGACCAAAACCACTGCACCAACACGGCGTGAATTAATTTAAACACGACGAGATAACATCGCATACACGCAACTATATCTATATACACATATAGGTATACCGTAAACTACACAGGAAGGCGCCCGATGCGCTTGCCGCTTAAGCGGTACCTGCGGTTATGTTTAATACCCATTTAATTTCCTGGACGGCTGGGATTAACAGCGACAACCCTACGGCTTCAGGAACTACCCTTATCCTTTCACTATATGTATTATGGATGTATGATATATTATATACATAGAAGCCGAGGCGCAGTGGTACAAGCGTGTGGCTGTAACGCGACTGTTGTGGATTCGATTCTCACTTGGGAGTTTATTATTGTTTATTAATACCAAGGCAAAGAGCGCAGCGTTGAGTTCCGCCACTCAACATGCAATGTCTCGAAAAGTTGGGAACGGACTGTCTGTCTATACACAAGATTCCCTCTGCTTACCTTACTGTCTGCGGAATACAGTATGAAGCTGAAAAAAATATACATATAATTGATGGGTTCCCGTACGTCCCTAGGGCACGTATTTATAAACTACTCTCATTTTTGAGATCGATCTTGAGATACCATTGTATTTACTAAATTATATATCTATGAATAAAAACGACATTACACAGTCGATCTCAGAGTAAAGAACGATTTATGAATATGGGTCTAAGCTACTGGGAAATTGATGTGGCAACGAATAAAATATTAACATTTTTTGCACCGTACACTATCTACATGGAAACAAAGTCGCTATTGTACTATAAAAGTAAAGTAATAAACTCACTATTTTAGAACGTAAAAAAACTAGAATAAAGAAGTGTTCTGTAAGATTTCTGTAATCTTTTTTAACATTTTTTTAAAGTGTTATTCCACACTTGGAAAAGAAAAATACTTATTTAGAAAATGATTTCCAGGAGGCGCGGGTTCGAGTCCCGCTTCGTTAAAATTTTTGTACGTTTTCTAAATATGTATTTTTGTGTAATACGTAGAAATTTGATGGTTTTTTCTGATTAATTTCTTTCTTAGTACTTGTTTCTCGAAAATAAATAAATAAGTAAAACATAAAAACATAGATTCTGATCTACTAAATACGTCTCTCAAAATGCCGTGATATTATATTTGATATAATAAAATTTAGAAAAACATGGAATGTAGTTATGGTAAATTATAATTATTATAGGTACCTACAGTGTACCGGCTATTAGTCAAAGTAAAAATAGATTCTTATTTGAAATCTATTGCACTATAAAAATCTTTTACTTTTAAACTATATTTACAATTTAAAAAAACTTATATGGAAACAATTACTAGATTAAAGTTTGTGACAGTAGTTTGTAAGCCCTTTTGCTATTGCTGTCTAAGATATGTACATACAAATGAATATATCATTTAAATCCAAATTCTCCTTTTCGGAATTTACGTTTTAATTTAATATGCAGTTTTAGTTTTAATTTAATATAAGGCCATTCGTGGCGCAGCGACACAAGCGAGTGACTGTATAAGCGATAGGTTGTGTAATTCCTTAGTTAATATAAAGATATATATATATATATATATATATATATATATATATATATATATATATATATATATATCTTTATATTAACTAAGGAATTACACAGAGCACAGTCGTTTTTACTAATGCTTGTTACGAAAGATAAGTAATCAATTGTGTGGCCGCCGTGGTTGTGGGTTCGATCCCCACTCGAGGAAATATTTATTTAAATTTATATTTCCATTTCTTCACTCTGGTGTCGAGCAAAAAGCGGCGTTGGGTTCCGCAACACACAATGCCTCCAGAATTCGGCAGAAAGTGGGGAACAGAGTATCTTAACACTGGGTTCCCTCTGCCTACCCTGCTGTTTGCGGGATACAGCGTGAAGCTGATTTTTTTCTCTTTCTTTTTCTGATTTCAATTAAAAAACAATAATAATAATTCGTACAAAGGCGGAAATTAGGAAAAAACAAAGTATCTTAATACTATTCCTCCTGCGTACCCTACTATATTCGAGATACAGTATGAAGCTGAAAAAAAAATAGAATATGAATCCACAACAATCAGACCAAACCACTGCACCAACACGGCGTGAATTAATATAAACACGGCGAGATAACTCGCATACACGCAACTATATCTATATACACATATAGGTATACCGTAAACTACACAGGAAGGCGCCCGATGCGCTCGCCGCTTAAGCGGTACCTGCGGTTATGTTTAATACCCATTTAATTTCCTGGACGGCTGGGATTAACAGCGACAACCCTACGGCTTCAGGAACTACCCTTATCCTTTCAGTATATGTATTATGGATGTATGATATATTATGTACATAGATGCCGAGGCGCAGTGGTACAAGCGTGTGGCTGTAACGCGACGGTTGTGGATTCGATTCTTACTTGGGAATTTATTATTGTTTATTAATACGAAGGCAAAGAGCGCAGCGTTGAGTTCCGCCACTTAACATGCAATGACTCGAAAAGTTGGGAACGGACTGTCTATACACAAGGTTCCCTCTGCTTACCTTACTGTGTGGAATACAGTGTGAAGTAGAAAAAAATATGCATATATTTTATGGGTTCCTGTACGTCCCTAAGGCACGTATTTATAAACTACTCTCATTTTTGAGATCGATCTTGAGATACTACTATGAATAAAAACGACATTATACAGTCGATTTCAGAGTAAAGAACGATTTATGAATATGGGTCTAAACTACTGGGAAATTGATGTGGCAACGAATAAAATATTAACATTTTTTGCACCGTACACTATCTACATGGAAACAGCTATTGTACTATAAAAGTAAAGTAATAAAGTCACTATTTTAGAAAATAAAAAAACCTAGAATAAAGAAGTGCTCTGGAAGATTTCTGTAATCTTTTTTAACATTTTTTTAAAGAGTTATTCCACACTTGGGAAAGAAAAGCCAGTGCCAGTTCAGTTCCACCATTTAACACGTAGTGCCACTAAAATTCGGCTAAAGTAGGTAACGGATATGTCTTAAAGGGAACGAAGTGCCCGCCTACTCTTCTATGAGCTGTATACAGCGCGAAGCTAAAAAAAAGACATGCATTTTATTTTTTTTTACCCTAAATATGTCAACAGCATTTTTATTTCAGAACAATTTAATACTAAAAATATTATATCATTTTTAGGTCATTTAAAGTCAAAGAATCTAGGTTTAAACTTTATGAAGAATACATTTAAAATAAAATTTTTAACTTTATTTACTATGAAACGAAGCACTTCTTTATTCTCTTAGCTTTATCGCTGCAGTAACATTGCATTAGAATTTTAAACGATCAACTTCCTGTTCTTTCTTCGGTCTGATAGAATGCATTTGGTATATCTAAATATAGCATCTATTAGATATCTTTACTTGTAGTCACTTTGACGTAATTTGGATTCAATTTAAGAACATGGGTACTTGTACTCAGGTGAAGAGCTACTTTCATATATATTTTTTGCAGTAGAGTAGGCAGAGGGAACCTGGGAACATAGTGTTAGGACACTCCATTTCCATAAAAACACATCCTTTCCCCACTTTCCGCCGAATTCTCAAGGCCTTGCTTGTTGAGTGGTAGTAACTATTTTATTTTCTCGCGTGGGAATCGAATCCACAACCTATCGCTGTTGATTAATTTAAATAGATATAGTGTGACGTCAAGTCATTTCGTTCTCCATGTTCTGGAATTTAGCGACATTACTTAAATCCAACGGGATAACGTGAACCTGGAAAAAAAAGGATATTTTAGTTAATACATATAATAATGAAACGTGTGTATATAAACATGTTTTTTATAATTTATGTAAATAAAATTAATATTAGACCAATTTTCAAGAAACATTAGAAACTTGCCTTGTTATTAATGCATATATTTTCCAAATATAGGTATATTTCCTAATAATTAACACCTTCAAGTTTATACAAAATACTGATATTTATACGAAAAGTTGTAATTTTTATCTTAACAGCTTATAAATGTTAGAAAGCAAACATTATAGTGTGAGTTCTAAGATACAATATTGCCTTCTTATTTAGATTTCGGCACATTTCGACTTTTATTCAGTTACTTAAGAATCGTAGTCGTAGTATCGTATTCTTTTTATATTCTATAGTTTTGTAATATTAATTTAATTACCTTACAGATAGATAGGTATTGTGGAAAGATAGATTTTAAAGACATTTCTTATGTGACTTTTTTAAGTAGTATTAATAATTCTTACAAGCAATGATGCTGCTGAGAAGTACATATACGACTGTATATTTGGTGGTTGCAAGTTCGATTCCGAGCTTACTGGACCAATTTCATAAGTAAACTATAGTAACCAAGTCTTTTAGATAGCAATAACAAATTAAACTAGAACCTACACACCATACACGATTTAGTATTTTCAATAGTTCTAGGTAGTAAATTAATTTTAATACCCATAGCAAACCTAGCTTATTATATAGTATATTCGATAATCCCTTGCATTACACGCTATTCGCCTTCGCTTCGCTTATTAATTCTGTTAACACGAAATCACTTGAAGTTTCAACTAAACACATAATCTATGCATAAAGTAATGTTAAATTTCAGCAATAATAGCACGTTATTACAACGGCGTTACTAATTTTGTTATTTTTTTTAATCCTGCTTCACGTTTTTCTATGTATAACAGGCTAGACGAAAGAAACATAGTGTTAAGACACTCCATTATGTAGCTTTGGCCCAATTTTCAAGATATTGCGGGTAGAGTGGCTAATGAAAATGTTAATAATTAAAAATTTCTCGAGTAAGAATTGAACCCACAACCGTCACCTTACAGCCATACCTTTGTGCCCCTTCGCTGTGACGGCCTTCATGTTTAACTATAACAAAATAACATAACAAACAGCTTATTTTTAGACATGACGGAAAAAGTTTGATAGCTATGTATGTGGGTTCAGTCAGACTCCTATTTACATATTATATTAAAGGTTAGTTGTGATATCTTTTTTATTTCTTTATTTTCTCTATATATCTAGTTAGGGCCAACTACCAGCACAAAATTGCGGGTTCGATGAAATGAAATATTTAATATTTTAATTTTACTCGCTCTAGTAACTAGGCAAAAATGCGGGGTTGAGTCCTAGCACTTGGTTCCCAGGTTCAAATCGGGGGTACAACGTTAAGCTTAAAAAAATTGCAGGAAATACATGACAATAGAATAAATGCTGCCTTTTAAATAAGACATCATTGCCACGTAATGAAAAACATAAAATGAATTTACATTTCAATATTACAAGAATGAACGTATATTTGTAAATATCTTTGTTTTTCTAATAAAATACTAAAAATATTATACTTTTCCTCTTATTTTTGTCATTGTATTTTTATTGCTTGACTTCTAATGAATTTCCCTTCAGAATGGAACAGGACGGATGAATAAATAAAGCAAAATAATGTAATAGGCATCAGAACGGTATTCGAGACAAATAAAACGTGACATACATAATGAATTATTAGGTTTCGTGACAAAGGTAGTGGGTTCAATTTTACTTTAAATTTATGGAAATTTAAAATGCCTTTCATTTATTTCTTATCATGTTTATTAATCTGCTGCATTTTTTTTTGGGCTACACGCTTTATCTCTAGCGGGGTAGCCAAAAAGAATAGAAACCAAACACTGCGGTCTACGCGTTCGTTTTTTGCCTACTCCACTGTCACCAACCTTTAAGATACATGTAACCTCATGCTTTTTACGTGACCTGCCTCCAGTTTCATTAATACTGTTTTCTCGGCGGTCTGAGGTCCCCCTATACCTCTCTTACTACTCTCTCTTGTTCTATAAATATTTCTTATTAATCTTGCTATTCTCCCTTCACACATACATTCTCTCTTCGTTCTCAAACTACTCGAGCACGTACTTCTTCATTCTCATTGTGAAATCCTAGCTAGTATCTACCTGCTATTCTGGATATCTCTTCGTCGCAAATTCCATTACCTAAACTCACAAAGAAGAAGAAGAGACCACATGTTTCTTTCAGTCTTCTTCTGTAATACCCACGTTTCGCTGCCATATAACGTTGTTGGTAAGTTCATGTAAAGCTACATTATGTAGAGCTCCATGTCATGAATGCAGCTAAAGTACTGTTAGTTGCTGGTGCAGATCTGCAATTCTAATTATGAATTCGCGTTAATTTTCGTTGTGTAATTTAAACGATTTACGCGCACATAGCTGGAAAGCGTTTTCGCGGTATACTGTGTTAAGGCAATATAGTATTTATATCTTCTATGTCAAGCGAGATAGATGTATAGATGAGATATTAGGGAACTGAAGAAATAACTGTCGTGGCGCGTCATTGGTTTCCGCAACTCAACACGCAATAAAAATATAGGTTATATACAGGATACAGCGTGATGCTGAAATGCTTAATATCTATTTATACCATTTAGTTGGAACTTATATATGAAGATCATAAAAAAATGTAAAATACTTATAATAAAAAAAATCTTCACAATGTAGAAGATCGTATGACTTTCTAAAGAACTTTGTGTGCATGCATATACATAAAAAAACTTTTCGTGATACACAAACAAATCTTTTATAAAAAAATAAATAAATCATTCAGCTTCACGCTGTATCCCTCACACAACAGGGTAGGCAGAGGCAACCTAGTGAAATACACTCCGTTGACCACTTTCTGCCATATTCTGGAGGCATTGCGTGCTAAGTGGCAGAACTCAACGCCGCGCTTTGTCTCGACACCAGAGCGAAGAAATGGAAATATAAATTTAAGCAAATATTTCATCTCCTCGATTGGAATCGAACCCACAACCAGTCGGTTTACAGTCACACTTTGTGCCCCTGAGCCACGACTGGCCTCAAAAAACTAATATTATTTTTTTTTTTCCAACCAAAAAAAAAGTTATTATAAAACACACCCACAAAAATTTATAATAAAACGTCTTAGATGCAGCTATCACAAATGGTACCAGTCACGTTCCATCTGGTGCCAGTGCAGTACAAATCGTAATCGATGCGTGTCAATAGATAGATTACGCCCACGACACACCCACGCTATATTAATAGGAGAAAACCAGATATGGGAATCGATTTTAATGATTATTTATAGTATTTTTGAGAATTCTTTATCGTTTTGTCTTATTTATATCTATTATATTTGTGTTCTTTATGGAAAGTTAGGCATAGAATGTTGTTTTGTGATTTGATTACCTTTGATGTAGTAGATAGAGACAATTACTGTAACCACTGTACTACTATGTGTATGGCTTAGTGGTCAGAGCGACTGGTCAGTATCCAGGAGGCGCGGGTTCGAGTCCCGCTACGTTAAAATTTTTATACGTTTTCTAAATAAGTATTTTTCTTTCCTAAATGTGGAATAACACTTTAAAAATGTTTAAAAAATTACTGTAAAGGCCCACGACGCAGGTTCGATTTTCATTAATGACAAATTTCAATTTAAATTAATTATTTTCATATTGAATACAAACCGTCTAGGCGGGATATATCACATTGCTGTGCTAGCTGTTATTATCTATACTAATATTATAAAGAGGTAAGATTTGTATTTTTGTATGTATGTATGTATGTATGTATGTTTGTATTGTTTTCACACGACAACTACCGGACCAATTTCAAAAATTCTTTCGCTATTAGAAAGCTGCATCTTCACCGTCCCACATAGACTATATTACATTTTCAAGAAAAATAGGGATCCCTAAGAAAAATGCAATAATGTAACCCAAGGTGTGAAGAAATTGATCTAAAAAATTTTATCATCGCGTGCGCTGCGAAAACTATTGATGATAGAAAAAATAATGTTCTACAGTATTATAGAACGCATCAATATCTATAAAAAAGTCCGCGATACCATATGTCCAACTATTATAGTTATGACAATATAACTACATTTTTATATTTTATAAGTTGATGAAAGTGCCGGCAATAATCAAACCATTTTATTCATACCTCTGCATTAATCCTTATCCTATTAAATGATATTTTATTAAAGATAATTTCAATATGTGTAAAGTACTTTTTACATTAACAAAATCGGACAATCCATTCAAAATATATAACGAATTTAAAAATATCACTCTAAAGAAAAACATGAAATTATTGTTTCATAAAAAATACGGAGTGTAGCCTCGCGCACCATAGCGAGTAACTCTGCAGAGCAGGGCTTGAAATAACGTTAAAACTATGGTATCGTACTCTAGGTATCGATACTTGATAAAGTATCGATAAATATTTACCTTTATATTTAGATACTTTTATCGTTAAGCACAAGTATAGTTAAATCTATGGTATCGCTAGGTATCGTTAAAATGGTATCGTTAAGATAGTTTCGCTACCGTCGCTCTCGTCCAATCACAAAAATATGTAAGTAAGACTGCGTCGACGCTAGGTGTGTGTGTGTGTGTGTGT
>JAATLQ010035576.1:0-30190 GCA_013421005.1 Heliconius erato x Heliconius himera
TATTTTTTTTTTATGGAAAAGACAAGGCAAACGAGCGTTCGGGTCACCTGATGGTAAGTGATCACCGCCGCCCACGGCCCCGTGCAACACCAGAGGAGCTGCAGGTGCGTTGCCTGCCTGTAAGGTGGGTTGGGCTCCGGAGCCCGGCGTTACCTGATGCGAAACGCAGTGGCATAAAGCCACTACTTCACGCCGGTTTTAAATGCCGGGGGTGGTAATGATCCGGTCGAGTCTGCCCATGCGTGTTGCCATTGCTGGCGACGTGACTCTACCACACGTACTTTAGTCGCCTCTTACGACACCACCAGTACCAGGATGATCCTATTCTAAGCCGGGATCACACGGCAAAAAATCTCTCCATGACCACCACCATTTTGCTATGTGGAAAACAATCAAAAAAAAATCATCGCTTATCCCGTCGTTCTAGAAACTTCATTATTATAAAACAGTTACCGTTAGTGAAACTAATTCAGTCTCATACAAGAGAACGACAGAAACAGACAAATGTGCATTGAGTGTTGAGACTAAGACTTTCAGAAATTTTGTAGATCGTTGGTTGAAGTGGGAACGTTAGTACTTTACAAAAAGACCAGTGCGGATATATATATATATATATATATATATATATATATATATATATATATATATATATGTATATATATATATGTATATGTAAGATTAAAATCAAAGTACTTACACCTTTCCTAACTAATTAGTTATTAGCAAAGTCTTAGGTCAAAAATCCTGGTTCACGAGACCGGCGTCACCAAAGATGTAAGTCAAATTAACATCACCAATGGCGGGTTAAAGCGCATAAAAAATTTACCTATAAACCGGATATACTTTTAATTATCGGGTCAGGTGATTTTAATATCATTAAGAAAATACCGATACTTAGCTCAACGACGTTCTTTAACGATGAGATTTTATAAGCTACTTTAGCTTCTAGGGAAGCGGTGCGTTCGATTATAGCCTTTTATTAATATTACCTCTTTATAAGTTTTTTTTTTAGTTTCACGCTGTAGCCCCCACATGGCAGGGTAGGCAAATGTAACCTGGGAAACTTATGTTAAGACACTGTTTCCATTGGGAGTTTTTCGTTTCCTATTTTTCGCCCAATTCCGCCATTCAACATGCAACGTTGGAGTCATCGGAAGTGTCGGAGATTGACGCCGTTCTTTGCCTCGACACCAGAGGCAAAGAACGGATTCATTTCCTCGAGTGACACTGGAACCCAAAACCTGCCGTGTTTGCAGTCACACGGCTGTGCCCTTGCGCCACGACTGGCCTCAATGGCTTAATGATATGCGATTTGTATTTTTTCAAAGCAACCCAGCGCACTAGTGCGAATATATCTTTTTGTTTTTTTAAATATATTTTTTTAAAATTTAGGCTATCGTTTTATGTACAATGTAAATGGACTAAATGTCATTAACAATTTCATTTTGCACAAGAAAAGAAACATAATTTCAGATAGATTTCTATACAATTATAACTTTTTGAACGCAATAATTAATCTTAATTAAATGTTACTTAAGTACGTCAATCACATATCTTATCGCAGTAATTCTCAACGGACTATCGTTTTAGATCGTGGATTGTAGACGTCCAACGAAGACCTAACCATTCATTACGTCACATCCCCATTCAGTGTAATAGATTCTTTTAATGCATCAGTCTTTCCAGTTTCTTAATAGAATCTTTTTTTTTGGAGGCTGTTAGATTTTTACATTTATATTCACACGTCTCAATATATATAATCAACATATGTAATATTGAAAAGTAGGAACCTAGGTAACAGGTATTCTGTTTTCCACGACATTCTGTTTTCGTTTACCATTCGGAAGAATGATTAATCGAAAATATTGCAAAAAATAGAGAACGGAGTGTCTTATCACTACATTCTTGTTACTTACGTTGATATATGCGAGATACAACGTGAAGGAAAGTAAGCGAGAAAAAGAGAACGAAAAAGTAAGCGTTTCTCGCTATAAGAAGTGTAAGAGCGAGAAAAATATCATAGGTTATAAGAGTATTAAGTGTAGCTCTAGACAGTATTACTTATGCACTTTTATACCAATATGACTGTAAACGTGCTGTTTGTGGGTTCGGTTTCCACCCGAAAAAATTAATTATTTAAAATTTTTCTTTCTTCGCTCTGGTGTTGAGACAAAGCGCGGCGTTGAGTTCCACCACTCAGCAGTCAATGCCTCCAGAATTCGGCGGAAAGTGAGTTTAACAATAGGCTCCCTCTGTCGATCCAGCTACATGCGTGATACAGTTTCTTATCTATGCATACTTTTTATACAAAAAACAATCAAATTAAGTTTTTATGGTATATATAATAAAATATCAGACAATATCAATAAGTCCCTATGATTAGTACTTAATAATATATACATAATATGATCAACATTTCAAATTAGTAATAAAATCTAATTTAGAATCGTTAGGAATAAAATTGATATCAATAACTGACTTTAAACGGCACTCGACAGAACTTTATTTATTGTGTCCAACCCGCAAAAGTTGAAAATATAGTAAACGAAATAGCCAAAGGAGAAATCAGCCATAACTTTCGAAGCTCGAAAACTTGAAAAATAAAATTATGCGAAAAGTTGCCTCGGCTTTTATGTAAACAGGGGGTACTGAACGGATACGAATAAAACGCTTTATTTGGAATTTCTCGTGAAAACTCCAGTCTTCAGTTTGAAAATTAATATGGCTTTTGTATTCAGAATGCTCAGTTACTGCCTGATAAGATAATTTTAAATTATTTTTGCTAAAATAGATATATTAAATGTCACTAATCAAAACGGTTGTGGGTTCGATTCTTGCTTGAAGGAATGATATATCACGTTGACGATGAGGTTCACTCAACACGTAATGCCTCAAGAATTCGGCGGGAAGTACGAAACAGAAATGTCTTAATGGAGAACGGATTCTATTATATAGTATGTATAGTAGTATTAAATCACTCTTTTCTCTACATTACTATAGTGTTTCTTCTTTTTCTACATCGCATAAATCACAACTGAATGTACTGTGACTGTAAAACCGACTGGTCGTGGATTCGATCCCCACTCGAGGAGATGAAATATTTACTTAAATTTATATTTCCATTTCTTCGCTTTGGTGTCGAGGTTAAGCGCGGCGTTGGGTTCTGCCACTAAACACGCAATGCCCCCAGAATTCGGCAGAAAGTGGGGAACGGAATGTCTTAACACTAGGTTCCCTCTGCCCACCCTGCTGTGTGCGGGATACAGCGTGTAGCTGACATTAATATCAGCTTTTATTGCCAGGATTTGTGTCAATTTACTCTATGTTTTATGCAAAATTAAATTAATACAATATTTTGTTGGAATTTGGCTAAAAAGGTAAACAATGTTTGAGCCATGCCATACAACAAAACGTTTTGTATGGATAATTAAATTACACGGACGCGTAGAGTTCGTAATTCATGTTTTACATCATGCATAAAACATTCTACATACAACGAAATCAAATAATTAACAGACATTTCTACTGACCAGCTGTTAAATTAATGCTGCCGGTAGATACGTGTGTTACATCAGCTGCTAGGTAGGTGGTTGTGGATTCGATTTTTATTTTAGACTAACTGAAATGCTGTTAGACTAAAATAAAAATCGAACCCACAACCTGACCACCCCACTAAAATATTTGAGGATTACGTCTTGTGTATATCGCCGCGCTTAACCTCGACACCAGAGCGAAGAAATGGAAATATAAATTTAAGTAAATATTTCATCTCCTCGGGTGGGGATCGAACCCACAACCAGTCCGTTTAACAGTCACACTTAGTGCCGCTGCGCCACGACTGGCCACTTTCGCGTTTATTATGTTAGTAATATATAGAAAGGTAAAATAAGTACACAGTACAGTTTCAAAATATTTCCCTTCCATACTTGGTGCATATTTGAAAGTACTGAAACACATTTTTGTTTTATAAATTTCAGCTAAATTTTAATATTATAAACAGAGAGAGAGAGAGAGAGAGATGTGACTTAAAGATGTCTCGAGTATTGTTGCTTAAAACGTACGTAGATATGCTTCATTTGTCATTTCCTAAGAGTTCCAGACTCCAGATGCTAATTAATTAGTCAGTCTCTTCGTTTTGACGACTTAATTCATAGTATTTAAGATGCTTCACATAAAATGACAGGCCAAGTCTTAAACTTCTCCACGTCAGAAAATTCATATTCAGAAATTGCTAATATAACCCTAGATAGATAACCATATTTCACTGTACACTAAATATAACCATACGTCGCCTCGACGTTCGTATATTTGAGTGTGCATATTACGGATAATGTACTCGTATATACTAGGCTTATCAATGAAATAATATGTAATATCAATAGACTATATTAAGAGAATAGAATAAAATAAATAAAGAAAGAAATGAGAAAAGAATATTGTGAATCCTTAAATTCTATAATTTTACCTTAAAGGCTGTTTCTGCAAGAGTAAATTAAATTATTCACTGACATCAGCACATTTAGCAGAGTTTTAAAATTATGATAAGAAGTACATAACATAGGTAAAAGAACGTTACAAAAATATATACTTGAGAAATAACCCACAACCTGTCGCGTCTATAGTCACATACAATCTTAAATATTATAATTTATTTTCTGTTTCACATTAATGCGATTATTTATACTCGTATTAATGTAAAACAGTACCGGAAATCTTAAAAGTGTTGCCCTATATTTTAATAAGTTCTTTCCACTTCTCGTAATAAAATAGCGCAGTTAGATAGATACAATAAAATAATTAAAGAAATCAGCTTCACGCTGTATCCAGCACCTTGTAATCCCCACTTTCAGCCGAATACAGGAAGCATTTCGTGTTAAGTAGCGGAACTAAACACCGGACTTCACTTCGATACTGAATAGATGAAAATATACATTCAAATAAATATTTCCTTTCCTCCAGTGCAGATCGAATTCACAACCTATCGCTTGTACAGTCATATTTGTGCCCCTGCGCCACGATTGGCTCCAGCACAGTTTAATTACCCGAATAACTCGTTGATAAACACTATTCACTTTCAACTTCCAATAATACACCTATATTGGGAATTCGAACTTTCCTTCCTAGATATGTGTATGTATGTATGCATTTGTGAACAAAGTGTAGAAACTATTCAATGATCTGTATACGCCTGAAGCTATTGTAAGTCAGTGCCCAATATGGCGTTATGGTAGCTTAGTATGTATTTATTGTGAAGGAGTTAATTTAGATGGAGTTGGTTTATTGTTATTATTGATATCTGGTATGTTAAAACATCCTGTGTTCTATATACTCACACATACATATTTATATATATGTAGAACACAGGATGTTTGTATATATTTTCTGAATTATACTGGATTTTTTTATAATTTCACACTCTATCCTGTGTTTAACAGGCAGAGGGAACCAGAGAATCTGTTACTACTAATATTTACTAGATGAATTTTCTTTATAAATATATTATTAACAATTATATAATTCGCTTAATAAGATAGTAAAAGAGAGAGAGTAGCATCGGAGCACTAGGCTTTCTGCCTCGACGGTATACAACGTGAAGCTGAAAATACAAATAATAAATTTAAAAAATGTTCTTAATTTGACATTTACAAATTTCTATTTGGTCATTGTCATTTGTCCCATAGCAAGACATAATGAGAATCCAGCAATTCAGAAAGAAAATGATCAGAGTATCAAAACATAAAATTTTCTTAGTTGAAAAAAACCAATTGCCGTTGGAGTGGAAATGTCTTCGAGTATTGACCAATAACCAGACAAAATTTAATGGGCTGGCCCCTACCAGGTGAACCAACGACTTGTTTATGTTTACCAGAAACCACTGGTCGTGGAATTCTTTGGAGAACCACTATAGTCCAACAGTGGACTTGAAAAGCTAATATTGAAACTAAGATAGAGCTATCGAAAATAAAAATAAGTCTTAATCAATCAATCAATCAGCAGCATTCACGCTGTATCCCGCACACAGCAGGGTAGGCAGAGGGAACCTAGTGTTAAGACACTCCATTCCCCACTTTCCGCCGAATTCTGGAGGCATTGCGTGTTGAGTGGCGGAACTCAACGCCGCTGCTTTGCCTCGACACCAGGGCGAAGAAATGTTAATATTAATTTAAATAAATATTACATTTATATTTTCAATTCTTCGTTCTGGTGATTAAGAATAAGTCTTATTCACTAGAACGAAGTATAAGTTTATTAGTATATAAAAATATACTAATAAACTTATATTCATGTTTCTGAATGCATCTACGATTATATTATCATCAGCATTCATCCCATGAAATATGTAAAACGTATTATTATCAAATAATATCTAGAGCAAAGCCTATGTGAGCTGCTCGTTACATATGTATATTAGAATTGTGAACAAAGCTGACTGGTGTATGCATGTACGTACATTTGTACCGGTTGTGTCTTCTATTATGAATACATGTAGGGTAGGTTGAGGGAACCTGATGTCAGGGCGGTCGGTTTCCGATCTTCCGCCCATTATTTGAAACTTTGCGTGTTGGGTGACAGAACTCAATGCCGCACTTTATCTTGTTACCAGAACGTGTGAAAATAAAATAATTATATTCCCAGAGTGCAATTATAGATCATGGCAAAGCGTGAAAAAAAAGAATAAATAAATAAAAAACAATAATATATATATATACATTTTAAAATTAATTGAACAGGGAAATATCAGTATTTGTAGTTTTTGCAGCTTTTTACAGTAAAACATCGAACATTTATATATATTTCATAAAAATATATTTATGGAAAAAGCAACACCTCTAATCCGCTTATGATAAAATATTGAAACTGACAAAGGATTATATTTTACAATCTCTTTATACGTGTATTTATAATAACAGTATAAAATGGCTAAATTATAAAATATTTTCCGAATTTTGATGATACTCAAAGATGAATGAAGTAAAATAGTAATTTCAAATACAAAAGATACAAAATTTATTTTATATGTATTTTTTTCATAAATATCATATTAAGTATCCTCCATGAGTCTGTTCTGGTGTAGTGGAACAATCGTGTGACTGTGAACTATCGTATGTTCGATTCCCACTTATATTATATTTTCATTTCCTTTTCCTTGAGAACTTGGAGGTTCCATCATTACTTAGATGTAAAGTGGTGGTCACTTGCCGTCCGCTGTATGATACTAATTATTGAAATAAGATTTAATACGAATGCTTACCAAAAGTGATCAGGTGAAATGTGAATGCCATTTCATATTTATCGGATAATAAATATGAAAAGCACGGTTGCTAACAGTCACAGGACAAAATGGCGCCAAATTCAAATTACAGTATAAGGAAACAGGAATGATCCCTGTTCTCTATAAAAAACTTGAGTTCTCCACAGGCATTTGTGAGAGGCAGAGGCATTGCGTGTTGAATGGCGAAACTCAACGCTGCGCTTTGCCTCGTAACCAGAGCGATGAAAATTAAAATATTAAATATTTAGTTTCCTCGAGTGCATCTGCACAATAAGCGCAACTAAAAAATTGAACCCACAACCTGTCGTATTTCCAGTCGCACTCTTGTGCCTCTGCATCACGAATAGCCTCCTAAGAATACTTGTAATATGTCCCGGTAAAGGGAACCTAGTGTTAAGACACTCCGTTCCCCACTTTCTGCCGAATTCTGGAGGCATTGCGTGTTGATTGGCAGAACTCAACGCCAGAGCGAAGAAATGGAAACATAAATTTAAGTAAATATGGAAAGGAGATGAATCTCCTCGAGTGGGGATCGAACCTACAACCAGTCGGTTTCACAGTCACACCTCGTGCCGCTGCGCCACGGCTGGCCTCTTTAAACTCTACATATAATATGTTCTTGTCCTACATTGGCTAAGATAATTTTGTCCAGTTTGAACAGTAAAAGGACTGGTAAGTTACCAGCAAGTCGCCTCAACCGAATCCCTTTGACAAGTAAATTGCGACCTCGGAATTGAGATTAAAGAAGTATTAAATTTGTACAATTTTCCCTACACTTGGCCATGTTTAATGTGGAACATTTCATTTATACAGCATGTTCCTCTTGTTATTATGTAATTAAATTTAATAGGCTATGAGGGTAGATTCACATTTTCATATTAGCGTTGGTTTCTGTGTATTATATGATATTGTTAGCGTACTCGTGTAAAAGAGGGTAGATTTAGGTGGAAAATATCGATAAAAGCAGTGGAATTTTGTCAATCGGGTATCTATTGCTTGTCGGCAACGTCCCCTATTGGAAGGAAACTAGTGTGAAGTATTGTTATTAGGTGATACATGTCACTTATTGCAATTACGTAGTATCCCTTTCTAAATAATTTAGAAACATATGGACGATGTGTGTTCTTATCGTGTTTTTATAAACACTATAACCGCTTCCGATTTCTAACAATATTATTATTTATCATTTCTGTTAGTTCATGAAATTATTAAAATTTAAGAAGTTATGAAAAACTTAATGACTGAAATTATATTCTCCACTTTTTAAATGTTGTAAATATATATATATATATATATATAATGAAATAAAAAAAACTATTAATTTACCGCACGATACGCAATCTCTACCAATAATAAAGTAAAATCAATTCATTTAAACTAACTATTTTACGTTAATACGCGTACGACTCCCACTCGAGGAAATTAAATATTTCATTTCTTCGCTCTGGTGTCGAGGCAAAGCCCGACGTTGTGTCCCGTCACTCAACACGCAATGCTTCCAGAGGAGCGGAATGTCTTAACTCTAGGTTCCCTTTGCCTACCCTGCTGTGTGCAGACATAACGTGAGACAAAAAAAAACAAAACAACTATTTAATATTCACTTTACACTTATTCGCATTAAAAAAGTAATATGAAGCCCAAGGGCCATACTTCTATTTTCTAGTATGCAAGTTTTAACACATTTTCCGTTGTACATACATTGTAGTTGGTATTGTTATACTGGTTGTCTAGCGTTATTTAATTCCGCCGCATCCTCAAAGGAACTTTCTGTCTCTGCGGGTTACCTAATTTATGAAGTCTGTCTGCTTACTCCAACTGAGCTTACGAACCATGGCTAAGATAAGTTAAAAATTTAAGGAAGTTTCTTTAAGGCTAACACTATATAGCTCAAATTATTTCTCCTATTAATTCACCTTCTATATTTTTTAGGCAGAGGCTTTTTAAATTAGAAGCTAGACTTTGCGCAGTGTGTGACTGTAAACACGCAGGGTTGTAGGTTCGATTCCCACTGAAAGAGATGAAATACATATTTCATATTTTCATTTCCTCGCTCTGGTAACGAGGCAATGTGTGGCGTTAACTACCGCTATTCAATACGCAGTGCTTCCAAAATTCGGCGGAAAGATACAGCGCGAAGCTAAAGAAACCCTATGTATTTATATAGGTGATGGTACCTAAACACTACGCTCTGATTAATCAGATTGCGGAAACAACTATCTTACCTATATTTGAACCTATAATCATCATTTTCAGACATCCACATTTCTATTTCACTATAGTTCATTTCAATATGAAATATAAATATAACCTACAACTACATACCAGTTAAAGCTACAAACTATACATAAAATTAATTACAATATTTTATACAATAAGAAATACTTACCAATTCAAGAATAACAGGTATTGGTTAAATCTGAAAGGAAAATAAATGACATTAAAATATACTCATACATTTGATCATGTTATGGTTATGACTTAATAGATGCTGACACACATATATGTATATAATATTTTCTTTGATAGTCAACTTTATGTTGATAATATTAAAGGTGCTGAGCCACTAAGCTGTGAGGCTATAACGCGACAGTTGTGAGTTCGATATCTACTCGGAGGAATTAATTATAAATTATTAATATTTTCATTTCTTTGCTTTGGCACTCAAACAAACACACTCAACACGTAATATTTCGAAAAATTCGGTGAAAACTGGAGAACGAGTACTACTACTAGTACTGGAGTATCTTAATACTAAGTTCCCTTGGCCTACCCTGCTATGTGCCGAATACAACGTGAAACACAGTTTTTTTTAATATTTTCAAACCACTTTCTGAAAATTTCCTTTTAATTAACCCAATTTGTAACCAAAAACCATTGATAAAGGTAAAATGGCTAAAGAGCAATTTGATTTCATCTCAATGCCCATTTCAATTAAATAAGTTCCATCCATAAGTGGATTTTCTATTTTATAAATAAAAAGACATCGCAATTCCATTAACAGAACACGAGGGACAGGACTAAACAATGACAGGGAGACAAAGAAAATAAGGTTTTTCCTTTTATTTAAATGAGAGTCAAAGTTTGAATGGGTACCTCAAATGACTTCTGAACCGTAAGAAAGCATAACTTTTACTCGTATTTCCAGCCCACCTTATATTTACTCGGTCCGCAGTGATTTACATAATCTGTGGAAATCAATCGTATGGAATGGTACAATTTTTTATATAAATAAAATATTATTGTTTTCAAGATTTTACATTACAAATTTGAATATTGAAAACAACATAACTATATTGAGGCCAGTCGTCGCGCATGGGCACAAAGTGTGACTGTAAACCGACTGGTTGTGGGTTCGATCCACACTCGAGGAGATGAAATATTTACTTAACTTTATATTTCCACTTCTTCGCTCTGGTGTCGAGGCAAAGCGCGGCGTTGAATGCTACCACTCAACACGCGATGCCTCCAGAATTCGGCAGAAAGTAGGGAACGGAGTGTCTTAACACTAGGCTCCCTCTGCCTACCCTGGTGTGTGCGGGATATATCGTGAAGCTGAATATTGAATATAACTATAATTAAAGAGAGGTGTACACATCACTATTTTTGTATCCTACGTATAGCAGGGGGAACTTAGTGTTAAGTCACTCCGTCCCACACCTTCCACCGAATTATAGAGGAATTATTTATTGAGTTACGGAGTTTAAATGTAAATAAAAGTGGCATGTTATAATGTTATCTGACACGCCCGACAGATGTCGATAGTGCCATCTTTCATAATGTCTCTGGTAGTTCCATGTTCGACCCACTAGGGCTCTATGGAATCTAACATGCAGCTTCTTGGTCTTCCATAAGCCATGCGATCAGAAGTAGTAAGTACTACAGGTCTACGTTAGTTCTCTTTGCTCAAGGAAAAAGGAGTAAGGCCTTTGTCTACTTCTTCTGCATATCCACATCAATCGTGAGAAAATATTCTCTAAGTCTCTATAAATCGTGGTTATGGAGGACAATATTATTATTATTAATATGAAAATTATATACAAATATTAGTAAATAACAATAAGCGGGGATCGAACCCACAACGCCACGACGGCCTCACATCACTTATTATTCATATTAATGAGTGAACAGTAAATCAATTCTTATTTGACTACCCTTAAGGCTGGAATTTAAATAAAAATTTACATAAGTCAATAGGATTTAATAAATAAATTCTATTGAATAATGACTGTACAAAGTTTATTATATATACATAAAAATCTGTGAGTCAATACGCTTTTTCTTGTTTTCATAATGTTATGGTATTTTTTTTATTTATATGATACCCTCTTAAAACGAATTATGAACATCGAATTTATCAGAGAAAGAAGATATTTAATTAACTTTATTACGCCCAAATATATCTACTATAAGTAATTAATTGAAACCACCAACGCTTTATCACGTATAAATGAAAAAAGAAGCAATATTGATTAAAGACGAGATAAATTTAAGTGTAAACGGACGTGATTATATATTTTTCTTTAGTCTAGTTTTTTTTTTAAATGCCATAAAATTTAGATTATGAGGTGTACACTAAAATCAAAATCGATTTGCTCAGTAAAAAGTTACGTGTGCCTAAACAAAATAAAAAGTGAAATAGGTTCCCAGGTTCCCTTTGCCTACTCTGCTATGAGTGTGATAAAGCGTGAATGCCACAGATTTATTATAATATATAATATCAAAATCTGTAACGATATTTTCTCGAGTTAATTGGAAATCGACCTGAAATATATCATCTAAAAAGTTTTAATGAAAACAGGAAGTCACGAGTCTGTTGAGCTAGACTGATGATAGAAGCGGTAAATTCATCAAAAGCTCCGATATCTCGCAATAAAAGTAATTTATCATTTTTTTGTATAAAAGAATAAATTTGTGCTGCAAATCGCTTACATATTAATTACTAGCGGCCCGCCCGCGGCTTCGTCCGCTTGAACTACATAATTATTTATTTAATAAACAGAATTGACTGACAACTATAATGACGTCTAATATGATTTTTTATTACTATAATCTGTAATCTTCAAATATGATTTTTTTACTACATTAGTGTAATTTTTTTTTGTTTTTTGGTTTTAATTTTAATTGATACATAAAGCTAATCATTTATTATCCTTGTATATTTTTGTAACATTACGTTCTTTTAGCCTATGTTGTAATATGTGTCTTATCTCTAATTTTAAAACTCTGTTAAATGTGTTGATGTCAGTGACTATTTTAATTTACTCCTTCACAATCGGCCTTAAATATTAAATTATTCGTTTGTGTAAGGATTCATAATATTCTTTGTAAAATCACTGCATATTAACTTCTGTACAGTTTTTAAATTAGTTACATGTATTATTAGCTGAATATACAATTGGTAAATGTGTAGTTACTACAGAGTACACGTTAAAAAGATGTTTTTAGGTATGTTAATATAGACTTATTTTAATTAAATGAACGAACTGAAGAATCTTTGTACTTAGTTGATATTTTTTGGAAGTTCAAATCGTTCTTTGTCTCTGTGTTGGATTAAATACGACTTAAACTTAACTGTTATGATTTATGAAGGTAATCTTCACTAACAATTGAATTTAGTTTACTTTATTGTTTGTACTATGCGTTAAGAATATACATTTTCATCAACAATATATAACCAAGACGTTTCGAATATCATTTTTTAGCATTAATCATTAATAAATCTTAGCACCGCGATTCAAAAAAAGGACGCTTTATGCACAGCGCCATCTATTGAGCTTAAAGTTAAATTATAACTATTCGACTTTAAGTAAAGTAACGCGTCACTAAATTCCTCTCGGTCTATTCCGTTTACTTAGTTAATACTCCTTGGTATATTAGAAACGACTACCTCCACAAGGACTTCAATATAGAGTTCGTTGATATAGTTATTAAGAAATATGCAGAAACTCACAAACACAGGCTTTATAAACGTCGAGGCAATCCAACTCATCCACAACACGGACAAAGTAAGAAGACTCAAGAGAATTAAACCATTCGAGTTAGTGTAGCGCGTAATAGTTCAATGGTGAAAGTGTAGTTGTAAATATAAAGAACACATTAACTAAGTATCTTCCCCTTAAATAGAGATAATAAGAAAAGTGTCAATGGATATTCTTAGTTGTTTCAATATAAAACTAGATTAAAATCAAATGACTCATTAGCCAACCAAATGGCTAGATCGTAATATAATATTATTAGTGTATGTTAAACAAAAACCGTAAAAACGTGAGATGAGCAAAATTATTAAAAAAAAATTACTCAATAATCACTCTATAGATTCTTTATTTTATAGCAATATTTCATATAAGATTGATCACGCTACAAAAATGGAGTGCAATTTTTCCTTGCGATAACACATTTGGGCCATCGTTCAGGAAATTCGAAGGGTATTTGAGGAAAACTTATCTTGTAAATAATCTTAGTTATTTTATTTTTTTCCACAACTTGCTAATACTTCATACAAACTTTACAATTTATAGTGTCGTTTATTATAAGGCCTCAGAAACTGTATAGAGACGGTTGTGGATTTGATCCCCCCTTGATAATATTTATTTAAATTATTCGATAATATTTATTTAAATTTATATTTCCATGTCTTCGCTCTGGTGTCTAGGCAAAGCGCGGCGTTGAATTCTGCCACTCAACACGCAATGTCTCCAGATTCGACAGAAAATGGGGAACGGAGTGTCTTAGCACTAGGTTCCCTCTGCCTGCCAGTGTGCCAACTTTTAACTTTCAAAGTCAAACTTTCATCTGAGCGTTGTATCATTCACTAAGCAACAAAAAAGTTTTATACATACAAAAAAATAATAATATATGTATATATATTATATCAGGAACGAGTATTTTTCATATTATTATATCTTCAAACAATATGTCAATAATTTACGAACAAATTTAAACGCTTAATTAAATATTTAATAACAAGAAATTTCATTGAACAATTTTGTTTTATGTTGCCGACGCGACGTTAAGATTTGGGTCCCTTGTTTCACTTTCCTTATTAAATAATGAAATATTTTCTCATGTCCTGAAGTATATAAGTATATTCTTATTAAATATTACTTTTTTGTTAACATATTAGGATAATTTAACGTATAGTCATTTTATATGTTATATGCGTTATGAGCTTGTGAACGACAGTTAAAAAATATTGTAAAAAAAAAACCCGACTGCTTAAAGCTAAAAAGAAAAAAGAACACGCAAAATTTATCTTTAAGATTAACAGTTCAAGGACCTATTAGAGTTATGATGATTTAATTGGTCGAAGAATACGTCCCGCCTAGTAATCTTTATAAATTCTTAGGCAAGAACTCAATACCTTTTTTAAAATACCTGATTTAAAACTATATTTTTTGTCATCTATAATTTTTTTTCTGTAAAATATCTCCACTTTCACTATGACTACTTTTATTTCTATTCAACAATTTCTAATTTAGGGAAAACATATAAATATCTTTAGGGGATCCATTATTTTTAGTTACACACTGTACTCTGGTTTGTCTAGTTACCAAAACGAGGTAATGAAAATATCCAATAGCCAATGGGAATTGAACTCACAACCGTTAGGTTTACAATGAAACGCAACATCGCTGCGTTAAGATGTTCACACAGTTGGAAATCGAAATAGAAAAAAAAACTTACTGTTTTCTACAACTTTAACATGATAAATTATAGTATAAGTTCGATATTATCAGAGAAACATAAAAAAGGTGCCGAAATAAATCAAATATATGAAAAATTACAACCAAAAATATTAAACAAAGTGTTGAACTTTGTTTCAATATTTTTGGTACCAACAAAACAAATTAAGACTAAAAATAATAAAAAGCTTTTAAAAAAAATGTTTTGCCTTTTAGTTTCATTCAAATATTGTTCTACCTTTTATTAGAACTGTTCTCAGTTATCTGAAATATGTATTGTTATTTCAAAATATGCTTTTTACATTCATAAAACCATATTTTCTTCTTTTTTAGCTTCACGCTCTATCCCGCACATAGAAACCCTCCTACCCAGGAGAGGGAAACTGGGAACCTAGTACTGAGACACTTTGTTCCCTTTAAGACACTTCCATACCCCAGTTTCCACCGAAGTCTTAATGTGCGGTGTGTTCAGTGACGGAACTCGACGTCGCGATTTTCCTTTAGGTATATACACGTACCTAGTTTGAGGCCGTCGTGGTGAATAGGTACAAAGGCATGATTGTAACGCCGCGTTACTGCTACAGCTGTGGATTTGCTAGGTGCTCTGGCACCAAGGCAAAAGTCCGGCGTTAAGGTCCGCCACATAACACGCAATATCTCAAATAAATTTCTCGAGTGAAAATCGAACCCACAACCCGTCACATTAACAGTCGCACCCTCGTGCTCTAATGCCACGACTGGCCTCAAACGAGTACATTATGACAAAGAACGGCTTTAGCAGGTTTTCAGCTTAAACCGACGTTATAATCTTAATCTGAGGGTACATAATAAATCATTTCAAAGGGCCAAAACGCAAATACGTACCTACATCTAAAATTTTATCTTTAGATAAGCAATTAAACCTTTGGCAAAGGTCTCCATTGAGATTCGATTCACATTTTGATTGGATTACCGGAAAGGTATATATTGTTAGGCCGTTCTCAGATATTACCTGATTTTGTTAGAAATAAACCATAATTTCATTTACATAATGTGAAATAAGTTAAAATCACATAATGGGAAACGCAGTCTTTTACTAACTTTCTTTTGCCTACCCTGCTATGCGAAATAAAGTATGAAACCAAAATAAATAAAAAAAACTAATTTAATATAAATTAATCGTTTAATATGTGTAGGTAGGAGGCCAGTCGTGGCGCAGCGGCACGAAGTGTGACTGTAAAACTGACTGGTTGTGGGTTCGATCCCCACTCGAGGAGATGAAATATTTACTTAAATTTATATTTCCATTTCTTCGCTCTAGTGTCGAGGCTATGCACGGCGTTGAGTTCTGTCACTCAACACGCAATGCCTCCAGAATTCGGCAGAAAGTGGGGAACGGAGTGTCTTAACACTAGGTTCCCCTCTCTCTGCCTACCCTGCTATGTGCGGGATACAGCGTGAAGCTGATGTATAAGTTTCACATTAACCTGCAATAAAATTGATTCTTTGAAACAGAAGTGTTTCTATGTAAGTATGAACTTTCTTGGAAAAACAATATAAATCGGTACCCTCGTTCTATACAAACTAAATTACTCTTGAAAGTTTTAGTACAAAAGATGCCGAGCTAACTATTTAATAAATAGACCAATCGAGACATGATTTAATAGCCAACTTTAATTATTCAAGTGCCTCAAAGTACGGTAAGCTTACTTGCACTTTGGAAATTTCCAGCAAATTTTGCATATATACATATATATAACTTAAGAGTAAGATTGAATATTGATGAAATGCAGCTTTCTCGTAATAAATCGAGATCGATTATTTATATTGTGAAGGAATTAAAGTAGAATTTCTCTTCGTGATGCGTTCTGCATAGATATTCATAAATATACGTGGGTCCACGATGGAAGGTTTGACAGTAGGGATCCTCGTCAGCCTTTTTTAGGGCTGCAACATTCAACAGAAATTGTGAAAGAGTATCAGAGACGTTCTTGGTATTATTAGAAAAAATAATAATATGAGGCGATTTGAACTGATGAGTCGTGAAGTAGTTATGAAGGAACGGAAAGGGAAAGTACGATTGATTTGTTCTTAGTTATGCACAAGTGTTATGGGGTTCTGAGCTGAGAACAGATAATTATTTAGTGTATCCCGTGGTACATATGGAATGAAAGACGGTGAAATTTTAACAAAACTGCTACACGATTTGCAGGGATGAGCGGAATTCTACAAGGGTATGACTGTAATGATGCCTCTGTCTCAAGTAACAGTGAAATGTTGAGTTTTGATATAACTGATGGCGGATTAGTATAAAAGAAGGTGAGAGAGCAATACGAAGTCTGAAATATGGTAAGGTAGCGGGAGCAGATCGAGGTACTGCCGAGATTATCAAATATGGCGGGTCACGCGTCTTGGAGTTGTTCTGGTGCTTGTGCAATTTACGCTGGCTGTCAGACGATTGACGAGGGGCAGTCATCGTGCTTTTGTATAAAGGAAAAGTTCAGGTTTGATTAGCTTAGGTAGTATTTCGGTTTCACCCTTTATTCGTATAGCAGGGTAGTAATGCTCATGTTAAAATATAAGCTGTATATTGATGAGACGGTGAAACTTCAAAGCAGCTGTACGTTTGGCTGTACACAATGCAGTATTAGTACCGACCGCCGTTATACGATAGCAGCGAAACGTGAGTATTACAAAAGGAAAATGAAAGAAAGATGAATCCTATAGAGATGTGATCTCTTAGTAGAATATAAGGAATTAGTGCTCAGTTTCTTTAGGCATGTCGAACGAATAATTGGTGAAAGAATGACAAAAAAAATTATGAAAGAAAAGTAAGCGGTAAGAGGGATAAAAGGAGACCTCGGTTGACCTTCGAATACGCAGTATTAAACTATTATACTGGAGGAATGTAGCGTAAAAAGCATGAGGACCATCCGGAGGACATGTATGAAGAGGTTGATGACTGTGAGCACCGTAGAATTTGGCGCTGACGTGGCGCTCGTTCTCTCTGACTTTCCCTAGGCTAGAGATACAGCTTGGAGCTACAAAAATGTATAATATAAATATGTACCACAGAGCTACAATGAGCAGCAATTAACTGCAAACACGACGGATGTGGGATCAATTCCTGCTCGACAGAATTAATTATTTTCATTTTCATCATTGTAGCAACAAGACAAACTGCGGTGCTGAGCTCCACCACTCAGCACCGCAGTACAACACAAGCACCCACATACAACAAGGAATATCTGAAAAATTGGACAGAAAATGGGAAATTGTATGTTTGAATACATTTTTCTCAAGAAAATGTGGAATAGAATATTACGCTATTACACTATGTTCCCTCCTTGCCTCCTTTGCTGTGTGGGTATATAACGTGAAATTGATAAAAAATATACATTTTTATTATAGCAAATAAATTATATTTTATATCTTCTCAATAGAAAGTTTAATAATACAGAATATTTGAATTCAAGAAACCAATCAAAAACACTTGCAAATCGCGTCTATAAAACTAAAGATGAAGTTCATCGATATAACAGATTTAGCTAAAACTTGGCCCGCAGCCGGCAGATGAAACGGTATCAAATGAAATTTTAATTTCACCAAGATTCTATATCAATTCACCCGCAAACGTATTGAGAAACACTAAAAGCAGTTCTTTCAACTTTTGAAACACTCGCGAACTTTCCAGATACTTTGGTTTGGATATTTTTTATCGTGTGTTAATGGAATTTTCGTGCGATTGTTATACGAAAGGTGTTTTGAACGATCGAAATGTTTTACCGTTAGGCACTTTGCGTAGTGAAATAATATTTCTTTTATAAAATATTATTCTCTAATTGAAAATAATCTAATTATAATTAATTGATTTACATATTAGTTAGTTAGTGTTAAATGAGAGGAATTGATGTTTTTTTAATATATATTAATTTTAAATCAGAGCAACGTACAGAATTGAGCTGTGTGTGTAGTAGGCTTATGACAATACACAAAATTTATACCTCAAAATATAGTCGGTATTGATAATAAACATAAATTAAAAAGTATATTTGCATACGCCGGAGCGTATCAACAACAACAATATAAGATATATTGATAAGTTCAAAATTTGTAAGTTGTTATCTATATTGAAGTACATTTTTTAATAGTTTACCCGAGGCACGGTATTAAAAATATATTATGGTATAGTAATCACAATAAAACACATTAACCAAGCTTTTAATATAAGACGTGGTTTTTTTTAACTTCGGGCTGTATACAGCAGGGTAGGCAGAGGGAACCTGGGAATTTAATCTTAAGACACTCCCATCCCATTAAGACACGTCCGTTCACCACTTTTCCAAATTATAAATTCTCGAGGCATTGTGTGTTGAGTGGCGGAACTTAACGCCGCACTAGGCCTTGTTACCACAGCGAGGGAATTAAAATACTTCATTGCCCGCGGGGGAATCGAACCCACATTCTTTGCGTTTGTGCCCTGCACCACGACGACCTCATTTATCATGTTATTCTTTAAAATTATATTGATTTATTAGTATAAATATATAATCAAAATAGTTTTATATTTCTCTCTCACATAACAGGATAGGTAGTGGAAACGTAGTTTTAAGACACTCCCATTTCCCATTCTTCGCTCAATTTTCTAGGCATTGTGTGCTTTGCCTGCCAGTGCGGAGAAATGGATATAATTTAAAATCAAATACTCATTGTTACAGTATAAGGAATACATACATAATTACACATATCATTATTGAAGTGGAAAACGGAAGTAACTTAATGTCTTAACATTAGACTCCCAGGTTCCCTCTGACTAACCTGCATATATGTGCAGGATAAAATGCATGATGCTAAAATTAAAGAATAAATAAATTTCTTAACAAAAAATGGTCTTTTCATTTTATTCATTTATAATGCTCCTTAGTACGGCTTAAGCTTAAAATAATAATTTCTATAATGATGCAATAGATCTAGAGCAAGGAAAAAAAAAATGTACATAATCCAGAGTGGAAAGCATGAGAGGACTTGTAGGATTCTAATGCTTGACTTCGAGTACTAAATGTACTCGGAGTCAAGCAGTAGTTATCTAAGAACATAATATTATAATCACGATACTAAATTATAGTAAGCATACTTCGCGTATAAGACTGCAAGCCCGACAGTTGTGGATTCCATTCCCATCTGTGGGAAATAATTATTTATTTGCCCACCTCAGTAGACAATTCGCTCAGTCCCGCCCAACTGTATGGGCAAATTCGGACTCTTTCTACCTTGTTATATACAGGCGACCCGGTTTAATCCTGTCTCCAGCCGTCACAGAAGGTAAGCAACGGAAATGTCTTAGTGCAGAATGGAGTTCCGTAGTACTAGGTCCCTAGGTTCTGTCTAACCTGATATGTGCTAGGCTGGCTTGAAACTAAAAAACAACTATGATAAAAATCTAATTTGGAAGAATAGAAACTATAAGTCTTTATTTTATTAATCTAGAACATACATATTCTTGGAACATAATATATTATTTCTTGTCAGTCGTGGCGCAGGAGCACTAAGTGTGACTATAAACACGACAGGTTATGGATTCGATTTGAAGAAATGAAATATTTAATATTTTCCGCCATACAACACGCAATGTCTCTAATATAGGAAAATTAGGAACGGAGTGTTTTTTACTGTTGTATGCGGGATACAGCATGACGCTAAAAAAATCACGTTATTGATATTGATTCGGCTATTATGGTTGTTCCTATATAATCATAATAACTGATTCGTCTATCATTTTTATTAATTTAATATTTAGAAGCTTAATTAGAGATTAAAATCATATACCCTTCACTCGGGTCACAGAGGCCAAGACGATTTGGCACTCATCCAGCGTACATTAGTGTCTCAGCTATATTTCCTTAAATTTAAAATTTTCAAATACAACCCCATGTTATAAATACTGCCCCGAATTCTGTATTGGTGCCAAGTTTCTGCAGTTAATAATATTATAATTTAATTTGTTTATTATTTTTAAGTTTTTCATTATTTTATGTAGTTTTTAAAAACAATGTGCGATTTTACTTCAGGTTTGATGCTTATATAACACTTAATATCTATAAAATTAAAAAAAAAGAGAAAGAGATACTCATCAAAAATCGTTCTTGTAAAACATAATTATTATAATACTAGCGCTATCTGCTAGCAAATTTAACAGTACAGTTTTTTATACAAATTTTGTCAAAAATAATCTTTACAATGGTGTAAATTTTTTTATTTAAAAACCGATTGTTACTTAATAAAATATACTAAAGGTTACAAACAGGCAAAATTTTAAAGGATCATTTTTTTGGCTATTACGATATTAAATGCTACCTTTTTTTTTTCTTATGTTTATTCTTAGATCAGTTATCATTTTAAATATATTACTATTTTTCTAAGTACTAAAATATAAAATATCTAAAATCTAATAAACGAGTGAGTTTATTAAAGATATTGATGCAATCTGAAATTACCTGAAAGTACCTGGAGTCGACCTAAGCCGGTCCACATGTTATCGTTAAAACCGCCATTTATAACGCTACTATTAAGGCTAAATCCAAAGTTGGACTTGAGAACTTAAGCGAGGTAATTATGTAAATTAACCCTCATAATGCGCATAAACTCGCATCTAAGTGGGCCAGAATATGAACTTAATATATTTTCTTAACGACATGACGCGTATTTTGCAAGGTTTAGCCACCTTGCTGTATAGTATATGTGAATGAGAAGTGTCTAACATCATCAGTTCATATTTTAAGATAATTAATAGGTTCAAAAGTGTAAAATTTTAGTTCGTAATTTTTGTATAATTTTTATTGTAAAATTTTTGTAAAATGTGCGTAAAGTCGTAGGACATATCGTTTTCTAATTTTGATAAATAGTTTTGGGGTTTTCCGAGGATTATTCCCAGGTCGGACTTCACTACTACCTACGTCTCGGCCTTTGCGAGCTCTATCATTTGACAGCTCGTTCGTCTGAATCGGACGAATACTTTTTGAAAAAATTGACATCCCACCACACCCTATACTCGCTTAGCTAAGTAAATTAATTTCGTTCTCGTATTTTTATATTAATATTCACCGATTGCGTTTAAACTTGGCAGGTGATTGCAGAGCCATTTATATCCCTTTTAAAAATATTAAAAAAAAATATAAGACAGTAGCTAAGACAGCAGTGCAGTACCCCTCACTTTGCTTCCCTCATCCTTGAAATGTCTCATGATTTAGACATAGAGGAACTACTAACCTAAACAAGTCTCTTCCAGTCCAGGCTCGTACTGCAAAGGTCCGTACTATGAACAGTCTAATAAACAGTCTTGCCAGACAAATAATTAATGCAATCCGGAAGAACAAGAGTGTTACTTCTATTAAAAAAAAGTATATCATGGAGGCGGCTGAGGAAATCTGCTTAGCCGCGGATGTAGGCAGAGGATACCCAAGTTTTAAGATACCTCGTTCTCCACTTTCCATCGAATTTTTCAAGGAATTGTGTTGAATGGTGGAACTCAACGCCACGCTTTGCCTTTTATTATTCCATGAATTGACGTTCGTGGTAGACCCAGCGTTATTGAATGATGATTTTAGAGAAGTACTTGGGATTTGCAGTCTAAGTATAGATATGAGGGACCCCTTTGATTTGCTAATAATGTATATAAATCTTAGAAATCATGTAGGTAGTGGCTCTCTTGTAGGTATAAAAGTAACCATATATAGTTTCCAAAGAAACCAAATCTACCGAACCAAATACGAACCAAAGTTACGAAATTAAAATTTCGTATTGAAAAATTGCTTGTATCTACTACCTTTTAGATCGCGTTGTTGAAAACGATGTTAAAGCTAGGCGAAGTCTAAATCTTAATTTACTTTAGATATATATATATATTTTTCTTTTGAAACAGAACTTGCAAGCCTAGCCCACGTAAAAATAATCAAATAGCAAAAATTGAAAAAAAAAGAAGAGTGTTTTACTACAACTTATTCAAAATAAAACATATTTTCTACGTAAACCTTATATACGTATACGCAATCGCGTCGATCCCTTTTAACTCCATAGAACATAACGACCAATGAATATAACATGAACAGAGATTGTTGCATAAAATGAGCCAACTCATATTGTCTCGGGAGCGACAATAGTTGCTCTGGTTTGTTTCGTTCATTTAAACTGAAGTAAATAGAATTTTTGTTTTTGAATCGGACCACATGCTTTATATAGAATTCTGGAATACTTTTGTAATTGTAAAAAAAATTTGGATCATATCGCAGTGAATCGGCTTTTGTGTGAGAATTTGGTTTTCATTTTTCATTTTTGTTATTTAAATAGATTTCTTTATAATAATAAAAAATATTAAATAGCTCAAGAAAATTGTTAAACCATACAATTTAATCTACCAAATAGGACAGTTGCCTAGTGGCACAAGCATGTGACTATAACCGCGAGAGATACGGATTCGATTCCGACTCGAGGAAATTATATATTTTATGTTTGAATATTTAATTTTTGTTTATTTTAATTCTTTCGCTCTGGCGTCTGGCCAAAGCGCAGCGTCATGTTCCGTCACTCAGCAGGCCTCCAGAATGCGGCAGAAAGCTGAGAACGAAAGTGTCTGAATGGGAACGGAGTACCACTAGGGTCTTAGGTTCCCACCGCTTATCCCGCAAAAAAATAAAAACAGTTTCAAATTCATGCTAATAATATTCGTGTGCTTGTTAAAAATCTCAAGCCGCGCTTTGATCATAAATATTTACTTAAAGATTAAAATTCTATATAATTTTCTTTTTATTTTACATTTAACTAACATATTAATAAAAAAAATCATCAAATATTTATTCATAAAATTATTTCATAGTTTTAATATGAAAGTTCAGTAGTACTAGTTCAGCTTTGTAACTCTTGCATGTCCAATGTCCTCGTTAAGCTTACTCTATTTACATTTTATTAAAAAGTTTCCCTTATGATAATAATTAATTATACACACACTACAATGTCATATCATGTTTATTTCATATAAAGATATCTTTGTATGCTTCTATCTGCATATAAACTAGGTTAACTAAACGATTTTTTTTAATTCACGTTGTATCCCACATTATCGGGGTAGGCAGAAGGAACTTAGTGTTAAGTTACTCCGTTTTCCTAACTCCACTAAATTTTGAGGCATTGCGAGTCGAGTCACTTTACCTTTTTATCGGAGCAAAGCTTGTCGTGTCGCCAGTCATTGGGCCTTAGCGTTTCGAGTGACTGCTTCAAAGAAACCGGGGGTTATCAGCAGAGCAAGACGGTACTTCACGCCCAAATACGGATTGGCCTCATATGAAGTAATTTAATCTCTGTGCTGGCCCAGTATCAGCTAGACCCATTTGATCGCATACAACGTAGAGCCATTCGAATTAGTGGTTACAGTATAGTGACACTCGACTCACTGAAATGTAAAAATAGCGTTAATTGATATTTATTGTATAATTACGGATTGCCTTGAAGCTTTGCAACTCAAGAATATCTATATGCCTTGGATATGGAATAGCATCCCAAAAAAATCAACGTGAAAGAACTAACACTATTTTTATAATTTTTATATATTCAATATGTATAGCAGGTATAAAATATTTTATTTATCTTTACGCTTTATCCCACAAGTAGTAGATTAGGAAGAAGGAACCTAGTGTTAAGACACCCCGTTTTTCATTTTCCGCCAAATTCTGGAATTACGTGATGAGTGGCGGAACTCAACGGCGCACTTTCCCTCAATACCAGAGTGAAAAAATAAAAATATTAAATATTTGTCTTCCTCGAGTGGGAATCGAACCCATAACCTGCTGCGCTTACATTCACACGCTTGTTCCCCTGCGCCACCACTGGTATAAGTTTCAGAAATAATATAAAACCAACAATAGACTAAATATTGTAAATGCCCATATATTGCTCTCATACGTCCCAAAAGTGAAGAAAATAAAAATTGTAATACTTATTTAAAAAACCGACCAGGTCGGTTTTCAGGTGGCGCGGGTTCGAGTCCCGCTACGTTCAAATTTTTATACGTTTTCTAAATAAGTATTTTTCTTTCCTAAGTGTGGACTAACACTAAAAATGTTTAAAAAATGGTAATGTTCAAATTCCGTTAAACCGTTTATAATACTAAGAAACGCACGGTGAAAATTTTCTTCTAAACTGTTAACAAATTGGGTACTCAATCTTTAGTTCAATGTATCGTTGCGCGAAATAGGTCCCCTCAAACAAATGACATGGAAAAAGGGATCTGTACCGTAACAAATAACGAAGTCGTTTTTTTATGCCCCTATATTATTTGCTGGGGCACATTGGTTAGTTGTATTGTGGGGCAAATAATGTCATTCGTGACATTTTTTAGTTTATACAAGGTGGTTTTAATTATTTTAAAAGATTATTTTGTAGAATTAGTAATTAGGTATGTTGATATTTATTTAATTTTTTTTTTTTCGCTTTTAGCTAGTAGAGAAAGAAATGCGTTAAGTTTTTCGTTCTGTTTTCGTTCATTTTAAAGCCTCAATGCCGTCCTCGCTTTGTTTCAATAAACTAAGTTATAAAAAAAGTGAAAGTAAGTCAAAGACCAATTAATGATACCACAGAACTCTGAATGATGATGATGATGATAAAATAATATTTTCGCTCTTTATTTTACTCCAATAGCAATGTAGATATTTTTCAAGTATTATTCCACACTTAGGAAAGAAAAATACTTATTTAGAAAACATATAAAAATTTCAACGTAGCTCGATGAGAACGTATGGCTTAGCGGTCCGATCGCCTGGTCGGTTTCCAGGAGGCGCGGGTTCGAGTCCCGCTACGTTCAAATTTTTATACGTTTTCTAAATATTTTTCTTCTTTCATAAGTGTGGAAAAACACTCAAAATGTTTAAAATATTTAATAAATAGCATTCCCTCTTGCCAGACGATAATTCTTAGTAATTATCTTTGGGTAGCGGAAATTTGTAAAAATCTCCTCACAGAAATGCTAACAACATAAATAAGTAGTATCAAGCGTATAAAAATTTCGACGTAGCTCGATGAGAACGTATGGCTTAGTGGTCAAAGCGCCTGGTCGGTTTCCAGGAAGCGCGGGTTCGAATCCCGCTACGTAATTTTTTTTATACGTTTTCTAAATAAGTAGCAATGTAGATAGATTGAACTTAGTATCGAGATACTCCCCTATCCCCTTTCGTATTAATTGTAGTACTGTGATGTGATTTTTTTAGCCTTACGCTATATCTTGCACATAACAAGTAGGCAGAGGAAACATTGGAACTTAGTATTAAGATATTCCTTCTTTAGTCTCACCTCTTCTCTCTCTCTTCTTCTCTTAAAATTAAGAAATGAAAATAAATCCTTCATTTAATACGCTTAATAATATATATTACATACATTACATATTATCCATTTCTGACGCAAAATTTACGACAAGTCTACAGCACAGCAAATATACTGCACTTGGTTACCTCAGTATATGTGTAAGTTTGTTAATGTAATATTCTCAGGAGTTAAATTAACTTTAACATTGAAATGGTAATGCTCACACATTAATATATCTGTAACTTCTAACTCGGAAATGTTAAACGATATTATTTAGTGTTAAATTAAAATATATAACATGATTTTATACAGAAATTAAGGCCAGTCGTGGTCGCGGTAACGAGTAATGCACAGCTTTGAGTTCCGCCACTCAACACGTAACACAACTCAACCTTTAGGATTCGGCGGAAAGTGGAGAACGGAAATGTCTTAATGGGAACGGATTGTCTTGGGTTTGCTCTGCTTATCCTATATGCGGGACATGGCGAGAAACTAGAAAAAACACCTATAATGGTTATTAGCTTCACGCTTTTTCCCGTATAGCAAAGGACGCAAAAAACAAACTCAAATTAGCTTCACGCTGTATCCCGCACACAGTAGGGCACGGAGTGTCTTAACACTATGTTCTCTACATAGTGTTAAGACACTCCGTTCCCCACTTTCCGCCGAGTTCTGGAGGTGTTGAGTGGCGGAACTCAACGCCGTGCTTTGCTTCGACACAAGAGCGAAGAAATGAAAATATAAATGTAAATTAATATTTCATTTCCTCGAGTAGATATCGAGCTCACAACCAATCGATTTTACAGTCCCAATTTGTGCCCCTGCGCCACGATTGGCCTCAAAGGAGGCAAATAAAGAAATATAGGAAAATAGGAAGTATATGTTATGCTAACAGTAAAATTTATCCAAGTAAGTAGATATTTCATTAAATTACTATACACAGAAAGAAAGCTTGGCTTTTATGTTTGGGTTCATGATATCGTAACCCACTCAATCGAATAAACAATAAACATACATGCCTCTATTCTTATTTATATTCACCGAAAGGTAATATTGTAGTCAATGATCTGTTAAATCCATTTTTTTACTTCATTAAAGTTATATCAATTAGCTATTTCAATCATTTATGTAATTTTTATGTTTTCGAGACATTGAGAATTTGACTGAGAAATGGAATTAAACGCTTTTGTGTGTACCCACCAGAAAAAATAATAATATTTTTTTTTTTTTTTTAAGTTTTGGGAAATGTGTGGTAGTGTCTCACCACTGAGTTTATTTGTCTTTATGCAGTATATAGCGTGAAGCTATATATCCCCTCTGGATGGCATGAATAAATTAAATCAGCTTCACGCTGTATCCCGCACACAGCAGGGTAGGCAGAGTGAACCTACACTAAGTTAAGACACTCCGTTTTTCATTGCGTGTTGCGTGCGAGTTCCGCCACTTTGCTTTGCATAGGCACCAGAGCGAAGAAAAGAAAATATAAATTTAAATAAATATTTCAGTTCCTCAAGTGGAGATCGAACCCCCAACCTGTCGCTTTTACAGTCACACTTTGTGCCCCTGCGCCACGACTGTATTTATTAGCAGACTGGCCTCATGAAGAGAAAACTTCTGTTCAACAGGATAGTCTGCTAATAAATAAAGTTAAAATATATATTCCTTTGACAGAATACGTTAAGTAAGGTAATGGGGTTTAAGTTAATTAGTAACAGCCAAAACCACCGAGACATTCGAACTATCCTTCTGATTAGTGCTTGTAGACCCTAAGTTGGGCCTTTTGTCAAATTCCTGTAGGCTAATTGTACATTGGAAACAACTATTAGATCCTTACATATGAAATTATACCTTTGTCGTATTGACCTCTTTGATCACTTTTAATAATCAATCAGCTTCACGCTGTATTCCGCACACAGCAGGGTAGGCAGAGGGAACCTAGTGTTAGTGTATTACACTCCGTTCCCCACTTTCTGGCGAATTCTGGAGTCATTGCGTGTTGAGTGGCAGAACTTAACCTCGACACCAGAGCGAAGAAATGGAAATATAAATTTAAGTAAATATTTCCTCGAGCGGGGATCGAACCCACAACCAGTCGGTTTTACAGTCACACTTCGTGCCGCTGCGCCACGACTGGCCTCAATTTTCATGCATTCTATTGGTTTTTTTCTTCTGTTTTTTTTTTCTGTTTTCCTGTTCCACCGTGGCACCAGTGCTGCGGAAACGGCTCTAATGGTTGATGATGTGTTTGTGCGGTCGCGTCGCAAAGGAAAACACATTGTGTTTTTAGTTCCAACGTTTGCGTTCTGGAAATATCAACCTACTCAACAAGCCCCGTTGATCGGCGGCCGGAGACCCAAGTCGACAATGAAGAATAAAGAATCAATTAATGATATTGTGTCCACGTCCGAGTTATCTGTGTGTGGTGCTGGTGATAAAAATGTTTAAATCCACTTGAAGCAAATTGGGAAGATTAAAAGCTTGAAAGGTACCTCACGAATTGAGTGAACCAAACCGGCGAACGCGTGTCGACTGCTGCGTTACATTACTTAACCGGCACAATAACAAAGCTTTAAATCGAGTCATTACCTATGGTGGAAAAATGGATTCTATACGATAATCAAAAGTGCTCATCGTATTGGCTGGAACTAGGCAAGCCAGTTAAATAAATCCTGTCTCAAGCGAAAATTGACCCAAAAACAAGTTGCAACTTAGACTTGGTGGACTAGTACCGGTGTCGTTAAATACAGTTACCTCAAATGTTTACGGCAGACGTCTATTGTCAGCAATTGCAAACCATGACAGAAATGCTAGCTGCTAAACAACCAAGATCACACTGTACAACAGATTGCTACCAAGTTAGAAAAGCATCAATTGGAATGTCTAAGACATCCATCGTCCATCCATATCTCCGAGCCTCGCTCCAACAAATTACTATTTTTTTTTCGAAATTTGAATAACTTTTTGCAAAGCAAAAAAAAATTAACTTCAATGTTGTAGTCCAAACTACTTTCAAAGATTTTATTGATTCCCGTCCGAATCCGGAGTCCCGTCCGTATTTCGTAAACGGATCAATGAACGGTTTAAGGAAACCTTCATATTTTGATTAAATAAATATATTATACTAAGAAATATTCTGAACATGACAACAATGAACTGAACAGCGTCAAGTTGTAGGTAAATGAAATATTTAATATTTTACTTGCTACGCTATGGTATCGAGGTAAAACACGGCGTTGAGTTAGGGTACTTGTTAATCTTATAACAAAATATAAAAATATTATTTTACACTAGAGCCATCTGTGTCCAAGTTATGTAACTATATATTTACAATGTAATAAAAGTCAGTCTCTTCTAAAACGTCTACTGCGCATTATTTATTAGGTTATGGGCAACGCGTTTAAATTTTTTAGAAGAAATTTTAACGAATAATAGTTTTGTTTCGTGTTTATAATGTCATCGATGAACTATGTCGCGAATATACCTAAATTGAAAGGTCGTGAGAACTATGAAGAGTGGTGTTTTGCGGTAAAAAGTTTGCTTGAGCTAGAAAGCATGGCTTCCGCCATTAAGACAATTTTACCGGCTTCGGCTACAGCAGTGCAAATAACGGAAGATGCTAAAGCTAAGGCTAAATTAGTGCTTACAATCGACCCATCGCTTTATGTGCACATCAAATACGCATCTACCACGTTTGAATTATGGAGCAAGTTGAAGAACATGTTTGATGATACCGGCTATACAAGGAAAATTAGTTTGTTACGCACGCTCATAAACATTCGACTTGAGAATTGTGACTCCATGACTCAATATGTTACTCAGATTATAGAAACTGGACAACGACTACAAGGTACAGGATTCAAGATAACAGATGAATGGATCGGTTCATTAATGTTAGCGGGATTGCCTGAAA
>JAATLQ010035577.1:0-30192 GCA_013421005.1 Heliconius erato x Heliconius himera
TGGTGAAATTTTCAAGTAAATCGGTTCAGTAGTTTCAGAGAAAAATGCGGACAACAATATGTCGACAGACAGACAGACAGACAGACAGACAGACAGACAGACAGACAGACAGACAAGAAATTCAAAAAAAATCTTTTTGCTTTCTATTAGTCTTTTTAAGTATCCCTCTATCCATTTCAGTCAAAATTACTAAATGTACAGACAAAATATTTTTACTGTCTTATTATATATAGAGATGAAACTTAATTTATGTTTATGTTTAGGTATTACTCTCCACTTCTATCCTCGTGGGCGGTATCATTGGCTGTTTATTGGATAATGTTATACCTGGTGAGTAAACAAATATGACTCCAATGTTACTGATTAAAAAAAGAAATCATATTTTTTTTCTTTTGATTTTCAACCTTACCTTGCCTTGCTAAGTTGGCAGTATTTTTTTCTTGAGGCCAGTCGTGGCGCAGCGGCACGAAGTACGACTGTAAAATCGACTGGTTGTGGGTTCGATCCCCACTCGAGGAGATGAAATATTTATTTAAATTTATATTTCAGAATCCAGCAGAAAGTGGGAAACGGTGTCTTAACACTAGGTTCCCTCTGCCTACCCTGCTGTGTGCGGGATACAGTGTGAAGCTGATTTTTTTTAATTTTTTTTCTTCTTCACGCTATTCTCGCATTTAGTGGGGTAGGTAGCAAGAAAGTAGTGTTAAGACACTTCGTTCTTCACTATCCGCACGAAATTAAGAAATAAAGAAAATGGCGAAACTCAACGACGCATTGGCAAGCATGAAACCAGAAAAAGAACTGAAAATAATTCTTTTAACCCAAAATGTGATCAAACTTACAACCACTGCGTTCACAGTCACAGTCTCCATGATCCACTATGGCCTCAACCAGAAACATTGTTTAAGTTAACTTATTAATCTACTTTCTTTTCTTTTTTAATTTAAACCTGCCTTTAAGTTCTATGCTGAATTGCTGATTTTTCCAATTAGCTTGAGTTCTCAAAGCTCCAGGGAATGCAGTTGCATTGGATTAGTTGATTCCATTATTCTTTAACAGAATAACTGGATATATTTTTAAAGAAGATAATTTATATAAAAGATTTTTAGATCAATGCAAAACTTTTAAACAATGATAAAAAAAAACTTTCGTGATGCATTATTTTGTATAAAATCATTGAATTCACAACCATCGCGTTTATAGACAGACGCCGTGCCACGGTGCCACGACGATCTCTATTGTTATATTATTTTATAAAATAGTATAAAATAAAGGCCAGTTGTGGCGTAGGGGCACAAAGTGTGACTGTAAAATCGACTGGTTGTGGTTCGATCCTCACTCGAGGTAATGAAATATTTATTTAAATTTGTATTTCTTTTCTTCGTGAAAAGTGGGGAACAGAGTGTCTTAAAATTAGATTCTCTCTGCCTACCCTACTGTGTGCGGTATCTCGCACAAAAGTTTGGAGCTGATTGAATTTTTTTAAATAAAATATTTTGGGACGAAAATATAATAAAATTTAAAATTAAATCAATATATTAGTTTTAAACTAACAAATATATATCAAACTAGGTACAGACGAGGAGCGCGGTCTAGAGGCGTGGGCGAAGGAGATGTCACTGGAGGCGGTCGGCGCGAGCGAGCACGGGGACACCTACGACTTCCCTATCGGCATGTCACTTATACGAAGGTATGTTTTTTTAGCTTCACGCTGTATCACGCATATTGCAGGAAACACAGAGGGAACCTAATGATAAGACACTCCGTTCCCCACTTTTCAAGAAAAAATAACACTAGATTAAGATATTCCATTTCCACATTTTTCACTCAACTCTCGAGATATTACGTCTTGAAAGGCGGAACTTAACGCTGCGCTTGGTTAAAGCTATCGTTCTTTCTATTAATTTAACTAAAATCTAAGATTCATACTAAGTACTTTACTCTCATACGTGTTGAATTCTTTATAAATTCAAATCAGTAGAGCAACTTTAATTTAGGCTAAGCGTGTTCTGAATTTATACCCAGTATTTATAAGTAAATATCTGTTTTGCCAGTTACAAATTTATCTTTTAGTAGGAGCATATCGCAATCTCTAAGAATGAATGATGATTTTCACGCGTTTTCACACCACGCGACAGAAAGTGGAGAACCTCTCTGCCTACTCTGATGTAGGAAAAATGTGAAGCAGCAATAAAAAAATTGCAAACGCAACTTTAAAAGCTATTTATATAAAAATAAATGGACAAATCATAGAGAAAATAGAGAAATATTATGAAAGTTTTTTGTAGCTTGACGCTGTACCCCGCAAAGGGGGAACCTGGGAACCTAGTGTTCAGATATTCCGTTCCCATTAAGACACTTACGTTTCCCATTTTTTTGCCGAATTCTGGAGGCTTTTTCCTCGTCTTTACAGCGTAGAAATCAAAATATTCCTCGAGCGGGAATTGAACCCACACTTATCTCGTTCACAGCCGCAAGCTTATGCTCCTATACATTTTAAGTTAATTTTTACCATTCAAAAGTAAACAATAAAGTTCTTTAAAACATTTACAGATGGGAGTGGACCAAGTACCTGCCATTCATGCCGACGTACGAGACTGGAAAGTTCACTGCTCTCTTCAAAAGGAAGAAAGAAATTTAGATTTACTATTAGTTGTTACGCAATGCCAGAATTCGGCGGAAACTGGGGAACGGAGTCTCTTAACACTAGGTTCCCTCTGCCCACCCTGCTGTATGCGGGATACAGTGTGAAGCTGATTTTTTTTTATTAGTTGTTATAGTTATAAAAATGTTAAATATTATAATATTTGTTATGGATGCACCGAGACTTATAAATTGAGGAATTTGTATGTACTACGCACATAGCAAAGTAGACGGAGGGAACCTAGGAACCTTGTGTTTAGATGCTTCGTTCCCATTAACACAAGCGGTTTCGGTTCCCCACTTTCTGTCGAAAAATGGAGGCATTCTTTGCATAGTGGCGGAACTCAACCTCGTCGCCTCATTACTAGAGCTAAAAACAATAATATTAAATATTTCATTTCCTTGAGTGGGAATCGAAGCCACGACCGTTGCACTCACTATATTAAAAACTGGATATCTATGACTTAGTCGCTGAGGTCAAATGGAAGTAGATAACTGACAAAGTTGACTCTGAACGAAGGTACAGTGGGTTTGTTTGAAACATCTAAAGCAGTGTATATAGCTTTTAGCTTATATAGCCTTGCTCCATAAATGGAGTATCCAGAATAAAAAAAAAACACTTCGGACCAGTCGTTGTTCGCTCTGGTGTCGACGCAAAAGCGCGGCGTTGAGTTCCGCCACTCATCACGCAATGCCTCCAGAATTCGGCGGAAAGTGGGGAACGGAGTGTTTCCCTCTGCCTATCCTGCTGTGTGCGGGACGCAGAGTGAAGCTGATCCGTTGTATAGATATAATATATATATTCTGTAAAATTGTTTGAAGGAGCTGGATTTGAACCCGTTGTTCTCTATATCTCATCAATAAGCCAAATTAGTTTCATAGGTAAGGGGCCGTTCAAGTATTACGTAAGCAGTTTTTTTGCAATTATTGACCCCCCCCTCCCCTATGTCATCAAAAATAAGCAATCCTCTTACCCCCTCCCCCGATGCTTACGTAAGCATTGGTATATAATTTTTTTTAAGGTATTTTTATTAATATTTTATTTGTATCTACATATATAAAAGGACATGTTCCCACCGCCGCTGATAGTAGAAACGTGAAATTTGGACAGATTTATATTTTCGAATTTTGAAAATCCACTAAGAAGGGAATTTGAAATATTTTAACCCTGAAGGGATGAAATAGGGGTTGAAAGTTTGTATGGAAAACAATTGAAATCAGCACCGAATTTTATAAAAAAAATAAGTTCAGACTCTTAAAAATATTTCATTCAACACGTGTTTCGTGGTTTATTTTAATTCACCCCCTAAAGGTGCAAATAAGAGGTTGAAAGTGTGTATGGAAAAATCCTTAAATCGCCACAGATTTTTATAAAATTTTAAATTTAGACTCTTGACAATGTGCCATTCCCGCTAAATAGATATAATAAACTTATATATTATATTATAAAACTAATAGTTGTATCGTCTACGATACATACGTCTACCAAATATAGCCATAATATATATGAAAAAATAAATAACTTCTGCTTACGTAATTACTAGATAGACCCCCCACCCCCTATGTCATCAAAAATAAGCAAATCCAAGACCCCCCCGCCCCCCTACAGTGCTTACGTAATACTTGAACGGCCCCTAATGTATCAACTTGTTGCTATTACTTCATATTTTTTTTTATTTCAAGACATAATATTTAAATATAATGTCTTGAAATAGGTATATATTATAGAAATATTATTGTGATTTTTTTAAATATAAGAAACACTTAAAATATAACAATATTAAGCAGTTAAATGATTGTTAGAATAAAATAATTATAATGCATAGTTTGTTTTATTAATTAGGCACGTATACATTACACTTTAAATTTTAAATTCTTATAAAAAATTAAAAAAAAATAGAATAAGAAATCAATAAATAAAAATATTAATATTTCTCCCCCCGACAGTGTAATTATTTTCATGCTATTGTCTGGTAGACGAGGCGCGGCGTTGAGTTCCGCCACTTAACACTCAATGTCACAACAACTCCGTGGTTCGCAGAAAACAGATTGTCTTATGGATATGAATGTATAATGGGAACGGCGTGTCTTAACACTAAGTTCCCAGATTCCTTCTGCCTGTTACCAAAACTAGCGTGAAGCTAAAAAAATGTGATCTCACATTCAAAAAAAGTCTTAGTCACGACCAAAGTACGAAAAAAAATCGATTTCAATACAAAAAACTTCTTAGAATAGTACAATCGTTGGTATCTAAGTTAGCGTATAGTTTATCTCTATACATCGTTATATTGGTCACATTCACAAAATGTATTCTGAATTGAATGGACGTTATGTTTCTATTATTACATATAAATAAATAAATTTAAATTAATATTTAATAATAGTAGTATTTAATTTAAAAACTTTAAGTTAATAATAATAATAGTTTAATATTAATTGAAGATTCATCGTGTTTTTTAGTGTTTTTGTGATTTTTTCTTAAAATGTCGCTTGAAAAAAGTGATTTAGATACGAATGGAAGAAATGGTGTACGTGATTTAGATGAGAAAATTCTAATAGAACAAGCCTCTGTAGGAAAAGATGAAAAAGGTATGTAATATAGTTTTATAAGTTACGAGTAGGTTGTTGTGAGTTCGATTCTCAGTCGGGGGAAGGAATTATTATCATCCCCTGACACTGCGGCATTAAGTTTTGAAAGTGGGGAACGGAGTGACGTGCCACTAGCATTCCTAATGCTATATGCGATAATATACAGGATGAAACTAAAACAACCTACATACTTAAGTTTTAAGTACATACATTCAAAATCATCAAAATATATCTAGATCTAACTCCATACTATTTAATACATCTCAATTATGACAAACACCGACTTTCAAGGCACTTCCGTTCTCTCTTTTCCGTCGTGTTCTTAAGACATTGCGTTTTAAGTGGCGGATTTCAACGCCATGCTTTGCCTGGTTCCCAGAGCAGGCGACTCGATGGCCTTCATTTATTTTAAAATAAATTCAATCTTATACATAACTAAAATAGTTGTATTTATTATTGTTTCCTCGACACAATTAGTCAAAGATTTTAAAAGGAAGTAAAATTTTGGCGCATGGGCACAAGTATATGTCGAAATGCGTCTGGTTGTGGGTTCGATCCTCATTAGAGAAAATGAAACATTTTTTTTATTTTATTTTAACCTTCGCTCTGGTATCGAGGCAAAACGCGGCATTGAGTTCCGCCACTTAACACACAATACCTCGGGAAACGGTGTGTCTTAACACTTGGTTCCCCCCGCCGACCCTGCTGTGTGCGGGATGCTGATGATGATTCTAAATATACTTTATATATCACAAGTCAGTTACATTAAAATGTTAGAATTATCAGCCCTACTGGAAGCTATCGATACTTGATAGTACAGATAACAAACGAATTTTGCTTTGTCATACATAAAAAAATTGACAAACATTACCAAAACTATGTTTATTTATTTAACATATAACTAGTTTATACAGACAGTTAGTTAAAATGGACAGTTTATATGTATTCAAAATTACATAATAATAACAAAATGAGACCGCCGTGACTAGTGCTGATTCGATTCCCAATGGGAGAAATTAATTATTTTCAGTTTCTCTCTCTCGACCTGGTAATAGTACAGAAAAAACATAGTGCTAAGACACTTCGTTCCCCAGGCATCACCCAATTTTGGTGACATTGCTTGGGGTGAGGGGGGAACCACAACGCCGCGCTATTTCTTCTTACCTAAATAAAAAATAATTCTCCCGAATGGGAATCAAACCCACTCCATCAATCGGACGCTGTGCACTGACAAAACATCTAAATAGATATATTTCTAACATTATTTAGAAGAAGAAACACATTTGTTAAGACTGTATGGAAGAGATCGAGTTTCCAGTCAAGAGGTCGAAATACCGGATGTCAAAACGCCTATGATTGTTAAGAATGTAAGTATAAGTTTTGACAGATAGATATAAAATGAAAAAAACATATGTTTTAATAGTTTTTGTTTGTTTTTGGGTTCTGTCTATCCGTCTGTCAAGGCCATCTTGAGATCGCGTGGAGATATCAAGCTGAAATTAATATCAAATATTTAGATATTTGGTCTCTTGATTTGTTTTATCAGCTTCACGCTTTATAACGCACACAGTCGGGTAGGCAGAGGGAACCTAGTGTTAAGACACTCTGTTCCATACTTTCCGCCTAACTCTGTAAGCATTGTGTGTAGAGTAGCTGAGTTCGTTATCAGAGAGAAGAAATTAAAACATTAAATATTTCATTTTCTTGAGTGGGAATCGAACTCACATTATGTCACGTTCACAGTCGTACAATTGTGCCATTGCGCCATAACTGGTCTCTAAATACAAGTATTATATGAACACATAACACTCGTGAAGTATTTATTTTATAATCTTTGACTAATTGAAATATTAGATACAATAACTGCTAGAGAAAAATAAAATAATGCAATTCTAAATGTATTAAATCATGTATTTTAATAATGTATTTAAAATACATGATTTAATACATTTAGAATTGCATTAAAAATAATGTATTTTAAATGAAATTAAATATATATTTAACAAATTTTACATGCGGCTTTGCCTGCCTGGTCCGATAGAAATAATTAAGAGTTGTGTATGACATATGATATGACACATTTGTTGTTTTTTGTGCTAGTTGTCGTTGTTGTTGTTGTTTATTAGTCTATAGCATGGCTAATAATCACGTTTATTTTATAATATCACTCATTGTACCTACGGAGGAAAGAGAGAGAGTGAAATAGAGAGAGAGAAAGAGAGAGAGTTACCTCACGCATTTAAAATCTTCCATTTTACTATACAAGCGACATTTAAAATAGGTATATACTATATTTTTAATTTCAGCTCCCAGATGAAATAAAAAAGGAAGAAAAAGAAGAACGTAAAGGCAACGTAACGTATGGTATCGATGATGCACCGCCGTGGTATTTGTGCTTATTTTTAGCTTTACAGGTAAGATACCTTTATGAATAGTTCTGTCTATTTAAGAAGAAACAACTAAATTTCTATATATTTTTTTTATCAGCTTCACGCTGTATCCAGCACACAGCAGGGTAGGCAGAGGGAACCTAATGTTAAGACACTCCGTTCCCCACTTTCTGCCGAATTCTGGAGGCATTGCGTGTTGAGTGGCAGAACTCAACGCCGCGCTTAACCTCGACACCAGAGCGAAGAAATGGAAATATAAATTTAAGTAAATATTTCATTTCCTCGAGTGGGGATCGAACCCACAACCAGTCGGTTTTACAGTCACACCTCGTGCCGCTGCGCCACGACTGGCCTCTAAATATATAAATTTCTATATGTGAATGTTATTTATTGATTAATTCTATAGAGAAGCACCTACATATGTAGAGGCCGTCATTACACAGCGTGTGACTGTAAGCGTGACGGTTGTGAGTTCGATTTCTACTCGAAGGAATGGATTATTTATTATTTTCATTTCCTTGTTCTACTAAAATAAGGACGGCGTTGAATTCCGCTACTATACAAATATAGATTATTGTTCAAGGCTTTACACTGGTCCAAAAAGTGTTATTATTATTAGTACCAATTTTTTCCAAAAAGGCGCGGGTTCAAATTCTGTTACGTTCAATTTTTTATACATTTTCTTAATATATATGTTATTATTAAAAAAAATAATAAACAAATCAGCTTCACGCTGTAGGCAGAGGGAACCTAGTGTTAAGACACTCCGTTCCCCACTTTCTGCCGAATTCTGGAGACATTGCGTGTTGAGTGGCAGAACTCAACGCCGCGCTTAACCTCGACACCAGAGCGAAGAAATGGAAATATAAATTTAAGTAAATATTTCATCTCCTCGAGTGGGGATCGAACCCACAACCAGTCGGTTTTGCAGTCACACCTCATGCCACTGCGCCACGACCGGCCTCGTTTTCTTAATATGTATGTTATTATTTTTATTTTATATTTTTAACATTATATTTAATTTACAGCACTATCTAACAATGATAGGCGCCATAGTCGCGATACCCTTCATCCTGTGCCCCGCGCTGTGCATGGAGGAGACGGACCCGGACAGGTCCAACATCATATCCACTATGATATTTGTGACTGGTAAGAACAGTTTAAAACGTTTAAATTATCAATATTCAATAATATCAGGTTGCTTTTAACATTTTTAAAGTGTTAATCCACACTTAGGAAAGAAAAATACTTATTTAGAAAATGTATAAAAATTTTGAAGGTAGCGGGACTCGAACATAAATAAGTTACAAGCGTCTAAAAATTTCGACTTAGCTTGATGAGAGCGTATGGCTTAGTGGTCAGAGCGCTTGGTCGGTTTCCAGGAGGCGCCAGTTCGAGTCCTGCTACGTTTTGTATTTTCATACGTTTTCTAAATAACTAATACCTATTAGTTTTTGTAAAATTAGTATGTTTTAATTTTAATTTGAATACTAGGGGATCTATTTTACTAGGATCCGCCACATGCGGTGCACGGCGGGCGGAGCTGAGCGAAGCTATGTTGCGCAAAATTTTGCGAAAATTTTCTGTTTTGTCCGCACGCGCTGGGTTAGGTTAGTTAAAGTTCAATCTGTGCGCGTGAACTTCAAAACGTTCCACAGCTTAACTCTATGGGATACATTTTAACCATTTATTCAAAAACTACAATTACAATTATCACCAAACTACTTCCCTGTGATCACCGTGTCATCCACAACGTTCCTGCAAAATTTCAGAGCTGTAGGTCTAACGGTCTAGGAGGAGTAGCATTACAACGAAATATATTTTTGACCAGTAAGAGAATTAATAAAATAAAAATTAAAATTATTGGTCTTACTTAAAATCAGGTAAAACATTGTGAAAGAAATATTTATCTGTGGTTTGGTCAAATGGAAATAAATAAAAAACGTGCAACGCAGGTACAGTGGGTTACATGATGTCATTTACATCTCAAGATTAGCTTGATGACTACCTCGACAGGTGGACTATCTACTATTAAGCTTGTAGTTCCTGAGATAATAGCGTTCAACCTACTAAACTTTTTTAAGGTTGAGTTTTTTGGTTGGCAGATAGAATGAGAACCTAGTGTTAAGATACTCCGTTTCCATTAAGAAACTCACGTTCTCCATATTCCTCCAAATTCTGGAGGGGCTGCGTATTGAGTTGCGAAACTCCGCCCTTTGCCTCATTACCTGAGCGAGCGAAATTAAATTACTAAATATTCAATTCGCCCGAGTGGGAATCGACCGCACAACAGTTGGAAGCGTGTGCCACTGCGCCACGAAAGATACTGCCTGATGGGGCCTAATAAATTCTTCAGCTTTATAATATTAGTATAGATTATTTATTTTTGTTGCTGAGATAATATATATTGCTTATACATACATACATATATAATATATATATGGTTTATTATTTCATTGCCAGATAAGTTTTTTTTATCAAGATATTAAATTGACATCTAGATAGGACTGAAACTTTGTATGGATTTATCCTCAAAGTTATCGATAAAGATATTTTTAAATAGATTATTTTATTTATGTTCACAATTTTTTCTGAATTCTTTAGGGAAAACAATATTTACTACAATGATGATGATGATGGCTGTTCTGAGCATAATCGATTTTTTTTTTATCTTCTCGCTTTATCCCGCCCAAAGCAGAGGGAAACTGGGAACCTAATGTTAAGTCACACCGTTTCCACTAAGATAATATTATTTACACACATGCCTTTATAATTGCTGAACAGAGTCATATTATTAGCATAAGTTTTACATATGAAATAAGAGGAAAACATAGTAAATGATCTATTGTGTTGAGTTATTTCTGTTTATCATGTATAGAGTATGTTATGTGAAAAGATAAAAAATAAACCTAGACGCTTAGAAAATAATAACTAAATACCTAGTTAAAGATTGAAGTTATTTTTAAAACAAGTAGAGGCATTCGTGTGGCGGGGGCACAATCGAGGAGTCGAGGCAAAACGCGGCGTTGAGTTCCGTCACTGAAAACCAGATGCCTCAGCAATGCCTTCAGAATTAGGCGGAAAGTGGAGAGCGGGGTGTCTTAACACTAGGTTCCCTCTGCGTACTCTGCTGCGCGCGAGATACAGCTTGAAGCTGATTAGTGTACTAGAAACTCTTATTTAACTCATGTGTAAACAAACCACTACACTGGTAACCTTCTCTGGGAAGAGATCCACTATCTATTTAGTTCCTGTCTTCATCATCATACCAGTTAGATACGATAGTGTATTGTCATCTTAACTACTACTATTAATACATGTAGATGAAACTCCAGTTTCTTAGATTTTCTTATGAGTCCAGTCGTGATACAGGGGCACAAAGTGTGACTGTGAACGCGACAGGTTGTGGGTTCGATTCCCACTCGAGGAATTAAAATATTTTTTATTTTCATTTCTTCGCTCTGGTGTTGAGTTAAAGCGCGGCGTTGATTTCCGCGACTCAACACGCGTTGCCTCTAGAATTCGGCAGAAAATAGAGAACGGACTGTCTTAATACTAGGTTCCCTCTTCCGTAAAAAAAAATATTTTATTACATTACAAGTCGGGCTAATAAAAGCGTAGTAAAAAAATAATTAATAAATGAATAAATAAACATTTCGAAGACGCACAATGATGCCAAGAAACGGCCTTGACTTGAAAAAGCCGTCAATTCCTTTAGAGACGTTTATATTATATTTTCAACGTGTGATATGTACTTTTTCAATTCGTCGCGCGTATGACCGTGACGCTTGTAATTTAATAATAACGCATATTATAAAATATTTTATAATACATAATAACTATAAATTAGGGTACCAAAGGGAACCTGTGAAGTTAGTGTTAGAAAACTATGTTCCCATTAAGACACTTCTGTTTCCTATTTTCCGCCGATTTCCCGAAGCATTATGTGCTGATTTGCAAAATTGAACGCTGCACTTTGCTTTGTTACCAGAGCGAGGAAATTGAAATATCAAATATTTTATTCCCCCGAGTAGGAATCGAATCCATAACCATCGCGTTTACAATTGCACGTTTGTGCTCCTTCGCCACGACTAAGCTTTAATTATTACTATAGTAGATTTTAACTTTATGATTTAGAATGCTAAGAAGTAAGAGACGTTTCATTTGATTCTTATTGCCCACTCCGCAAATAGGAGAAAAGATAGAGATAACCAGGTTATAGATATGAATTATTAAGTGTTTTTATTTTAATTAAAACACCTCATTTTTGTTAATTTTAAAATTCGTTAAATGGTGAAACTGAACGCCGCAAATTAAATCAAATATTCCACGATGCCACCGAAGACTATAATGCAGTCTGAAAAATAATATCTTTAACTTAAATTTAAATCTTTAAATCTAAACTTAAACTATCTACTATAAAATAAACAAAAAAAAATAAAAGCAGCCACGTTTATTAGTAAAAAAAAAAACAAAAAAAAAATCAGGTTCACGCTGTATCCCGCACACAGCAGGGTAGGCAGAGGGAACCTAGTGCTAAGACACTCCGTTCCCCACTTTCTGCCGAATTCTGAAGGCATTGCGTGTTGAGTGGCAGAACTCAACGCCGCGCTTGTCCTCGACACCAGAGCGAATAAAATTTAAGTAAATATTTCATCCCCTCGAGTGGGGATCGAACCCACAACCAGCCGGTTTTACAGTCACACCTCCTGCCGGTGCGCCACGACTGGCCTCATTTATTAGTAATACTTATTAAAACAGTGCCACAATAACATCTTAAGCTACTATTATTACATAATTATTTAAATTTCCTACTATAAAGATATATGTTTAATCTAAGAATTTGCCTTATCTTTTGTTATCAGGAATTATCAAAAGCGGTTACTCGCACTCGTGACAGTTTAATCACCTGTATCAAGGTCATTGTAGTGAAGTAGACGATGCTAAAGTGGAGTAACTTATAATATTTATTATATTATTAAAATATTTGTGTTGTTTTTCACAGAAATCGATATATTGCTTATTTGGTGCAAAAATTAAATATTTTCAATTTTTCTAATATTACAGGAAACACAATCAGTATTTGTAAATAGGCTTTTCGCATATATCGACATTTTTAACTCGTTTTTTAATGCAATTATGTATGACATACCTTATTTTTATTAAGATGACTTACTGTGAGAAAAATTGCTATGTGTACTATATTGAAGTTTACAACTTCGTTTGTGTAAAGTTGTAGACTATCAATCGTAAAATAAAAAAAAAACGAAAAATTTTAAGGAATTTCCTCAACGAACATACCAAATTTTAGCTTAAAAAAATTAATTTTCGAGATTTTAACACACTTAAAACAAAACTCTATATATGTATATCAATTTTAGCTCTTAAAGTACAGTTTTAGATGTGCGTTGTCTGTCAGAATGAAAGAATAATTTTATATATTTCAATCACATTCAGCAAGACTAGTTTTATATAAAAACAATTAAAATAATGTAATATATCTTTATAGCCTTCATAGCATTACGTTCAACTAAATAAATTTTTCATCTTTAAAAATTTTATAAATATAGATGGGCCACTTTCACTTTGACTCTTCCAAACACGAGTTCGAGTTCTTTTTTATATATATAATTTAACAATAGATAATATTTTGCTGCTTTATTTAATAATATCTGTAGTACCTACTCAAAAAAATTGCAGCGTGCGCTTTGTGTCAGTAACCTAAAGACTAAATCCAAGGCCAGCTTGAACGAAACGTGTAAAAAAATACTGATAATTGTTTAAACAAGTGACTTGTTGTAGATTTCGTCTTTTTTTCTTTTTTTTGGCTTCACGTTCTATCCCGCACACAGCAGGTTAGACAGAGGGAACCTAGTTTTAAAACTCTCCGTTCCCCACTTGTCGCTGAATTTTCGAGGCATTGCGTGTTGAATGGCTGAATTCAGCGCTGAGGTTGCTTAAGTTACTAGAACGAGAAAATGAAATCTAGTGTTGAGACACTCCATTCCCACTACGTTTATAATGATGAATAATTTAAATGCTAATATAACACACAAAAAAAATAAACTAATATAATAATTTTTTACACATTTTTAAAGTGTTATTCCACACTTGGGAAATAAAAATACTTTTAGGAAACTAAAGAAAATTATTTATCATTTTGACCTATATGTAATTATGCTGACAACTGTTGCAATAATATTTTTTTTTAGTATTAGTAATAATTGTTGTTTGTTTTGAAATTACGTTTACATAGGAGACTGAAATTCTTGGGCCCAGAATGTAAAAAGATGAAATTGGTATGATTTAATAGATTCGGGTACATCATTCTCTTCCTAGAAATTCTGTCAGTTTTGACAATCTGAAAGCTGACAAAGAAAAAATAAATGATATTTCCTTTATTTATACTTTAATTATTTCTACTAATAAGTGCCTTAAAATAGTACTTTTCCTAGTACTGTAATGGATTAGTTATATCGGTTAAAAACTTAAAACAATTTTTCTTATTTATCTTCGCTTCCAGATTATCGGTTGATCTCATTTTTGGTATTCCAAAATTGAAAAAGGACAAATTTTTTAGACTATATCTAAACTCTTTATATTTGGGCCCAAGATTTTCCGTATCTTTTTCGTCTACTAAAGTAATTTTCAAAAATAAAAAAAATCAAAGTCAAATAAACAATTGAATTCATTATTTTCGCGAAATTAAGAAGAATTGTTTTGAAAATAACAAAATAAAAAATCGGTTGGAGGTGCTGGGATTTGAACCCAGGACTTTCAGCATGCGAAGCAGACACTCTACCACTGAGTTACACCCCCTATAGATACATTGGCGAAATTGCTTAACATAAATAAGTCGCTTAATTACAAAACATGAAATTATAAACAATATTTCTTTCATAATTTTTGTAAGAATTTAAAAGAATGACATAACAAACGTTTTTTTTTCATGTTAATTTCTTTTTTTACTTTTTTTAGCTTCATGCTGTATATCTCGTAAAGCAGTTTGTGTCTAATTTTAGTAGTTTTTTTAATCCAATGTCGGAACTCAATTTTTAAAGGAAATGAAAACAATACATATTCCCATAGCAGGAATCCAACCTATAACCGCCGCGTTTAGAGTCACCAATATGTCAACTTCAACGGTTATTGAAAATATTACACTTAAACATAAAAGTATATACTTATTTCCAGGTCCTGGTCGATTTCCAGGAGGCGCGGGTTCGAATCCCGCTACGTTCAAATTTTTATACATTTTCTAAATAAGTATTTTTCTTTATAAGTGTGGAATACCGCAAAAAAAGTGTTACTAACTTTAAAAAAAATGTTTAAAAATAAGAGTATATTATTTCTAGGTCTTATAACATGGCTTCAATCTACATTCGGATGTAGACTACCAATAGTACAAGGCGGGACCATATCCTTTCTTGTACCGACATTGGCTATCCTTGGTCTACCAGCGTGGAAGTGCCCAGGGCAAGATATCCTGGCTGCCATGAATGATGAACAGAGACGAGAAGTATGGTCAAGCAGGATGTGCGAGATATCTGGAGCTATTACGGTAGCTGCACTTTTTCAAGTTATTGGAGGTGTGTATTTATTTATTTTTTATTATTAGCTTCACGCTGTATCCCGCATACATGCTGTATGGGTAGACAAAGAGAGCCTAGTGTTAAGACACTCCGCTCCCCACTTTCTGCCGAATTCTGGAGGCATTGCGTTTTGAGTGGCGGAAGAAGAATATAAATTTAAGTAAATATTACATCTCCTAGAGTGGGGATTGAACCCACAACCAGTCAGTCGGTTTTACAAACACACTTAGTGTCCCTTCGTCACGACTGACCTCGATTATTTATGTTTTGTTTACTCAATTGTGAGTATAAATTAAAATTAAAACGACGTCATTCTTGTATAATTCTGACATATTTTCTATTAAATTAAGAAATTATCTTATATTATTCGGTTAGATAAAGATAGATATAACGCTTCTAGTCTAAATTAGAATGATTAACACAATATGACATCTTTGATAATTCTTCTTTCTTTGAATTCAATAAATGCTAGAAGGTCATGTAACATAGATATATAATACATATATGAAACAAAAACTTTGTTCTCCTTTTTTTACTTACATTGTGCGGAGTTAACGAATTTTGGCCTAGCTGTTTCGCCTACAAGGAGTGCGAAATGCGAAATACCTTAAAATAATGCATAATAAATTCATTTAATTAATAAAATAAATATCACTCACACACTACCAAAATATTTGAAAATTCACACCTTTGTGTAAAGTTACTGCGTAAGATATACGTTGCTACGGCAACGCGTATTGTACGCGTCAAAAGATTATCTAATAACTACTATTATTTCTATACCTTCTTTCTTGAGGCCAGTCGTGGCTCAGGGGCACAAAATGTGACTGTAAAACCGACTGGTTGTGGGTTCGATCCCTACGCGAGGTGATGAAATATTTACCTAAATATTTCCATTTCTTCATTCTGGTGTCGAGGCAAAGCGCGGCGTTGAGTTCTACCACTCAACACGCAATGCCTCCAGGTTCCCTCTGCCTACCCGGTAATGTGCCGTATACAGCGTGAAGCTGGTAATAATTTCTATACCTTTCCTAGGCTATTTCGGCATAATCGGCTCCGTACTCCGCGTGGTCACTCCACTCACGATCGCTCCCACTGTAGCGTTGGTTGGTCTGACGCTGTTCGAGCACGCCGCTGACGCCGCGTCACAGCATTGGGGCATCGCTGCTGGGTGAGTTTATACTAATACTATAATTAATATATTGTTTTATTATATTCTAATACTATTTGGGACCAGTCGTGGGGCAAGGGTACAAGTATGTGACAGTAAACGCGACAGGTTGTGGGTTCGATTCCGCATCGAGATAATATCTTTATTTTTTCGCTCTGGTGTCGAGGAAAAGCGCGGCGTCGAGTTCCGCCAATACCCAATGCCTCCTGTATTTTTGGCGGAAAGTGGAGAACTGAGTGTCTTAATACTAGGTTCCCTCTGCCTACCCTGCTGTGTGTGGGATATAGCGTGAAGCTGACGGTATTCGAGAATAATAATATTTAAAAAAAAAAATCGATTTTAACCGGATCTCATAATCAGAACTTAACCAAACTCTCATCAAACTACCTTTGAAGTGTATCCTTTCCAATAAAAAAGAATCATCGAAATCGGTTGACGTAATATTGAATTATTCGTCCATTTATAGCGCAGATACTTCATGCGATTTTAATACTTACGTTTTGTCATGGATACCATTGTGAGAAATTTACCAAATTAGAATATGACCATACGGGAAGGACCAGCTTTCAAATAAAAAAAAATCTACAAAATTGGTTCATCTCGTCAAAAGTTCTAAAGTAAAAAACAAAAAAAAAACTACATTACGTATCAAAAGATAAGGAATAGATAACCTCCTCCTTTTACAGAAGTCGGTAAAAATTAAACTCAAAGTATTACTGTTCCTCCAATCGAAATACAAAAATAAAAATAAAATATTTATCCATTTTTTATAGTTCCGGTCATTTACAGAAAAAAAATATATATTCCAAGTTAAAAATAGCTTACATTTGCTTTTTATAATGTGACAAAGCATATTTTTCAATACGGGGCTAATAAAGTTCTGCTAGCGCAAATTATTTTTAAAATTTTTGTTCGTCGTTTGGTATTATGTATATGCTTATTTCTAGTATTTGTAGTATTTTTCTTGTTTAATTTTCAAAAGGGATGCTGCGTGTTAGCTATAGTATAATTTATTTTTAATACTGTGGATTTTGATGTGGAAATTTAATATCCTAATTAAACAACAAAAGAGTAGCTGATTCTTATCAAAAGTTACTTATTTAGAAAACGTATAAAAATTTGAACGCAGCGGGACTCGAACCCGCGCCTCCTGGAAACCGACCAGGCGCTCTGGCCACTAAGCCATGCGTTCTCGTCAAGCTACGTCGAAATTTTTATACGCTTGTTACAAATTATTTATGTTGTTAGCATCTCTGTAGGGAGATAATTACTAAGAATTATCGTATCGTAAGAGAGAAACTATTTTTAAAATATTTTTAAACATTTTTAAACTGTTATTCCACACTTAGGAAAGAAAAATACTTATCAAAAGTTATTTTATGTTATGCTCTTTTTGATGGCATGAAAATCAAAAATTTATTTTGAGTCACGGTGGTGCAGGGGCTTCTTGGCGGAGGGGCCGATTGTAAACGTGACGCGTTGTGGGTTGGATTCCCACTCGAGGAAATAGTCCGTCTGGGGTAGTCCGCTCTTTTACTGGCACTCTTCGATACTATGTACCCCAGCCTGTCTTTAGAAAAGTTGGATTGCTGCCACTTCTTAAGGTGCAAGAGGTGAGTCGTGAAAAGAATCACGACTCACCTCTCGCACCTCGTCATTCGACCACCATGTCTTCCTTTTGATGATACGTCCTCCCTTAGAAACGCCTCCACAACTCTATGTTGGGAAAAACCGAGGGGACAGGAATAGGATAGATAGAAAAAGGGCAAGAAAAGTTGGAATTGGAGGATAGAACTTTTATGGACTGGATGGAGGTATACAAGTGATGGCTCGAGGATCCGAGGTCGCGTAAACGTATTCCCAAGAATAAATATTGGATAGATATTAGTCAGGGCACCCTCTGGATATACCATTTAAATATGTATACTATATACATAACAACTTATGGTTAAATGTTCCGACACGTGTAGGTTCAGTACGGTCGACGAGTCGTGGTCGCTGCAGTTAGGCTTTCTAAACTTTTGCACATTGTTCACTCGGTAAGTAAAATAATCAAAAGTAAGATCAATCCTTAAATCAAATCGGCGTAGGCATCTATAAGTAATTTCATGGCGTTCACGACTCGTCGACCGCACTGTACCTCCACGTGTCGAAACAGTTTGGGTTAAATGGAATCAGCATATCGTGAATCGTAGTACCACGTAAACCAAATTAAATATTCCTGAACAGTGGCTGTATGTTTTATAAGCGTTGTTTTTATAAGTTTATATCTAAACATATAATAAAATTGTAGCTGATCGCTGGCTCTACATTGAAGACATATTACTAGGAGCAATTGTATAACCCAAAACAATGATTTTTTGATTTTTTGTCTGTTTGTCTTGTGTACGCTAATCTCAGAAACGGCTTAACTATATTAATTCAAATGCAGTTTTCACTATTGTATTTTGGTGAACTTCCCTTAGCATTTCGTAATTGTTTTATTCCAATCTTTTTATTAATAAAAAAAATTAAATCAATTTTAAGAGGACGATGTCGCAAGCGGTTCGTTCTTTATAAACTGATGCCTATTTATTTATTATTTATTTCGTCAGCTTCACATTGTATCCCGCACACAGCAGGGTAGGCAGAGGGAACCTTTTGTTAAGACACACTGTTTCCCACTTTCCGCCGCGTTCTGGAGGTATTGCGTGTTGAGTGGTGGAATTAAACGCCCCGCTTTGCCAATGAAAATATAAATGTAAGTTTCTTTTTCATTTCTTCGTTTATTTCAGTTATTTATTTCGTATTTTATTTAATTTTGCAAAAGGGCAAAAAGTACAATATAAATCAAATAACATATAGAAATGACCTGTATTATTCATAGATTCACAAAGCACTGACCTAGTCTATATAAGTTTGCTATCACAAAATGAACCCTACTGCTATTGTAATAAGAATATAATAATTTACTGTACGTAGTACTGAAAATAGGTCTCCAGCGACAGATTGCCTAAGTGTGTTATTTGAAAGTCCGGCTGATGCGAATCAATATGCGTTGGGCGTGGTTTATATGTAAGATATCTATGAAAGGGTAAAAATAAGATTTTTTTATCACCTTTACGTTTTTTTGCGTAGCAGGGAAGGTATAGGGAACCTAGTGCTAAGATCCCGTTCCCCATATTTCGCCAGAAGTTAGACTGGAGTAACTCAACACTGTGCTTTCGTTTCCTTTGAAGGCAATTTCAAATTTTATGGTAGTCTAATTTGAATGTTTTGATTTTAGAATTACAAATTGGATTGTTAGTTTTTTCCTAATTAATATTTAATGCATTTTTATGTTGGTTTGTATGTATTTTAAAGGACGTCGTGGCGCAATGGTACACCTTTTGACTGTAAAAGCGAAGGTTATGAACCTAAGTACACTAGGTTTGTCTACTCAGCTATGTCGCAAAAAGAAGAAGGCTGCTAAAATATATCAGCTTCACGCTGTATCCCGCATACAGCAGGGTAGGCGGAACCTGGTGTTAAGACACTCCGTTCCTTACTTTCTCCGTTCCTTCTTTCTGGAGGCAGGCTGGTTGAGTGGCAGGACTAAACACTAGAGCGAAGAAATGGAAATATAAATTTAAGTAAATATTTCATCTCCTCGAGTGGGGATCGAACCCACAACCAATCGGTTTTACAGTCACACTTTGTGCCACTGCGCCACGACTGGCCTCAGCTGCTGCTAAAATATTTTAGTGGATATTTAAGTTAACACTATGGCACACATCTTTTTCTCAAGAAATGTGACCATACAATTTCGAAGGAATTTTTCGTCCAATATAAATCTTGGGTTGATAAGATCACCGCGCTTACAGAGCGTAAGGAAAATTAGGTGTAGTAAAAGAAGGGAAAAAAATACAAGAATGTTTCAAGAAAATTTGAACCGAAGGTACATTGACTAAAGAAAATTTATATTTTTTATATTTTGATTTGTCTGGTGGTAAAGACGTTTTGTCATTAGGGAAAATTTATTATGTTTCATTTCGTCTAGCTGGTTGCAATACAGCGCGGCGTAGAGTTTCTCCACTATACTGACGGAGTGTCTTAAGTTTTTAATATTAGATTCTATCTAACTATTCGATTATAATATTCGAGATATAAGGTGAAGCTTAGAAATTTCGCTGAAAAGGGTAACCCACCCGGAAAAATGGTACTAAATAATGTACTGTGGTGGTAATGGTACTAAGCAATTTGTTTTCGCTAATTTTCATAAAAAAAAAATAAAAAAATAATATTGGGTAACAAATTTTGTAACATTGTTCAATAATAAATAATGAATACCTGGAAACGCAGCGTAACTATTCGTCATAGTATTGAGAGGTCATTTTTCTATAAAGTTAAATATTTTACTTATAAATAAATTAATTAATTTTTGTAAATAAGTATGTAAATTGGTTCTTATACTTTTTTATAGAGAACTTACGGTCGTGAAGCCTTGAGTTCTGTATAAAAGACGTGTAAGACACACACCCACAAGCACCCATGCACCTTAGCTGAATTAAGCGTGAGGCCAAAAAATCGTAAGAAAAAATATATATCTATATATAAAGAAACAAACATTTTCTTTGTATATAGATAGATAGATTTTTTTCTTAAGATATGTACTGTACGTACATTATGTACTTACAAAATGTGCGTGTAATATGTCTGTGTGGTTGGTGGCTAGCGGGCTCTTTTGTTTTGTATTATTTATTTATTTTAGTACAATTTTTACGCACTTCAAATAATAAAGATAAAACAAAATACTGCCTCTTATACTATCTTGAACCAAATTAAGCTATTAGGCAACAGGTTGTTATTTGCAATATTATGATCGTGACTGTTCTTGAAACAAAACCGTAACCAACAAAAAATATCAAAGCAGGTATACTCGTATCTAATACAAAATACTTTTTTCGAATATTAATATAATAAAAATATGTCTATCAATATAAAAAAAATATAAATAAAAGTCAAAGCCAGTCGTGGCGCATGGGCACGAGTGTCAACTGAAAATGCGACTTATGGTATGGGATCGATTCCCACTCGAGGAAATGAAATATCAAATATTTTATTTCCCCGATCTGGCACGAGGTAAAGCGTGGCGTTGAGTTCCGTCACTCAACATGTTTTGAAAATTGAATGAAAAGTAGGAAACGGAGAGTCTTAACGCAAGGTTTCCCTTGTTATGTTGCTATATGGTATAACCGAAAAAATTTTATAAAATACAAATAAACAACCCATGCCAGTTCTATAAAGTAATTTAAAGCAGCTAAACTCTGTTTCCATAGTTGGACGCTTTAATCAATTCCTGCATATCAAAGATCCATCCTCCATAGCAAGCTGATATGACGACACAATCAAATTACCCGTTCAAAGCTGCACGAATACCTGAGTTCGTCATACAATTGTATGCAACCGAACATAACCGGTATAACCGGTTGGTTACATGATGATTTGGTAAAGCTCAATTTTGGGTATAGGTATTACCGGTTTTGGGGCCATTCGTGGCGCGTGGCACAAAGTGTGACTGTAAACGCGACTGGTTATGAGTTCGATCCCCACTCGAGGAAATTAAATATTTATTTAAGTGTATATTTTCATTTCTTCGCTCTGGTGTCGAGGCAAAGCGCGGCGTTGAATTCCGCCACTCAGCATGCAATGTCTCCAGAATTCAGCGGAACATGGGGAACGGAATGTCTTTACGCTAGGTTTCCTCTGCCTAGCCTGCTGTGTGCGGGATACAGCGTGAAGCTGGAGCATATCTCTATTTTCCATTAGAATTTGAAGTGTTGTGTTTTGAACTGCGGCACTCAAAATTATATTATTCCCTCTAGGGGATCGATTCCATAATTACAGTAACATTCACAATTTTTGCATTGTAATAATGCTCTTCATTATGAGCAATATGGTTTCACCAAAGGCAGTCAATTACGGATGCGAGTGCTGCACTTCTAAAGCACAATAATGACGCATGGGATGGAATCACAGAATGCGATTTGAGTGTTTTCTGATTTATCCAAAGCTTTTGATTGTGTAAACCATGAAATTTTGGTATTATTAAACTACATGATTATGGCATTAGGCTCTAGATCAGGGGTTTCCAACCTTTTCTTGATCAAGGACCACTTTTATATTATTCTTGATAGCAGGGACCACTATGCATGTAGGTATAATAAAAATTAACTGTGATTATTAAACAGAAACTTCGTCTCACCATCTCCAGTCATAAAATTAAAATAGTTCGCGGACCATATTTAGGCTTCTGCGGACCACTGGTGGTCCGCAGACCACTGGTTGGGAGCCACTGCTCTAGATGAACTCGTTGCCTCGTATTTAAACCAAAGAATCCAGAAGGTTAATATAAATAATGTAAAATCTTCTGGATTTCCCCTAAGGATGGGCGTTCCACAAGGATCTATTATGGGCCCCCTTTTATATTAACGAGTTATCTTTTTATGTAAACAATTTCTTAATATTTAATTAATTGACAGAAACAAAGTAAATTTTTAAGAAGTGAATAGTGAATTGTTGAATACTCTTCGTGAGCTTATGTTGAATGCAAAAGAAAACGTATTGAATTTGCACTACCTAATGTTATAAAATATAATTATAGTCTTTAAATTAAAAAAAATCAAATCAAATCAGCTTCACGCTGTATCCCGCACACAGCAGGGTAGGCAGAGGGAACCTAGTGTCAAGACACTCCCGTTCCCCACTTTCTGCCGAATTCTGGAGGCATTGCGTGTTGAGTGGCAGAACTCAACGCCGCGCTTAGCCTCGACACCAGAGCGAAGAAATGGAAATATAAATTTAAGTAAATATTTCATCTCTTCGAGTGGGGATCGAACCCACAACCAGTCGGTTTCACAGTCACACCTCGTGCCGCTGCGCCACGACCGGCCTCAAAAATTATAACCTTTAAATTAAAGGTTATAATTTTAACAGTACACAAAGTTTCTACATTTAAGTGAAATTTCCACTTTGAAACGCAAACAAAGTCAGCTCGGCCACGTTCACAGTTAAAATCAGACAAATGACGCGGACATCTATACTACACGACTAGCTTATTTTAGTTTTTTTCATAGTATTCTATTTTCTTTGAGGTTCGCTATTCAATACATAATGTCTCGAATATTGAGCGATTTGTAGGGAACCAAGCGTTGCTGTGCTGTACTATTGGATTCAGCATGAAGCTAAATAATTATACTTATTTGTTCCAGAACATTCATTTTGCTGACAATATTTTCTCAGTGTATGGGTGATGTCAATATCCCGACAGTAACGTGGCGTCGTGATGAAGGCTTCACAATCGTATGGTTCCCGCTGTTCAAGCTCTTCCCTGTAAGTTCCAATATTATTTCGTCTTAAATATACAGTTATTTTAAAGAAAAGAAATAATTTATTAGGTCGACTTGTAAATACATTTATATAAAATCTTGTAACTATGTAGAACGAATCTAAGAAATAGAATTTAATTTGGAAGAATTGCATCATCATGAAACCTTTGCAGTTATACGTAGCTTAAGTGACAAAACAATAATATGGTGTGATGGAGCTGGTCTATCTCTATCATCAAATGAGGCTCCACCCACGCCTGGCTAGGATTTAAATAGTGGAGTGGTAATTTATAGCTCTAAGTAAATGCTACTTGCTTCTTTTTTTTATTTTATTTTATTTATTTATCATCACATCATTAAAAAGATATATGTAGCATATAATCTACCGATATATATAATATATCCAGTCTGATGCCTCGGTATGTTATAATAATTGTTATGATTACAATTTTTACCGTTTAGGTCGGTTTAGAGAAACACTGCAATGCAATGTTTCTGAAATAGACTTAAAGTGGAGAACAGAGTGAAGAATATTATTTTATAACATATTTTTTAGCTTCAAGCCCTATCCTTTGCGGGGTAGCAAAGAGAACGCAACCTGACCTCTTTCCACTGCCATCGACCTCCTCATACATGCCCTCCGAGGAGTCCTCCTGCTTTTTATGTAAACTTCTTCCAATATCATCGATACTGTGTATCAAAAGTCAACTGTGGTTTCTCCCAGCCTCTCTCTCCATTCACTCTTCGTAACAATTATAAAAATGTTAAATGGAAAAAATGATGTATATATATATGATATTTCTATAGAAATTTGTTTTAGGTGCTACTAACTATAGTCATTATGTGGGCTATATGCGGTATACTGACGGTGACCGGCGCGCTCCCGGCAGGACATGCGGCTCGAACGGACCTAAAGCTGAATATTATACGCGATGCTTCTTGGTTCCGCGTGCCCTACCCAGGTATCTATAATTGAGAATATTGTAATGTAATAGTTTTTTTTAAGATATTTTTCTAATATTCTAGAAGAATATATGATAAGGAACTTAAATTGCAATTTATCCATACTTTAATTTATTTAATTGCATATATGTAATCTAATTTGACTAGTTTAATTATATTTAGCAGAAAAGAAAGTGGAAATTAGCATAAATTGAAAACTAACAAAACAACAAAAGTTGTAGGTAGCGAGTTTTTCTGAAATTCAAGCATAGCTTAGCCAGAGCTTTAATACCAAATTTTGCCCCCCTTTTAGGGCTATTATTTTTTAGGATTTAACCACAAATGTATAGTTTCAGATTTTTTTCTAAACTAATACTACCTATAGATGCTAACTGCCGTATTTTATAATTGTTGGTCAACCGGAAGTACCCTATTAATTTTGCTTCTCTTTATAGTATTCACGTTTTTTATCTTCATATGAAGGGATTGTAGATTTGAGTATATAGTTTGAATTTTAACTCTTGGTGGACAGACAGACAAACACACAGACGGACGGACGGACAACGAAGTGAACAAACCCTAAAAACATACGATAATTAGATTTTTTTAGAGGCGCAGCTTCAACCACTGTCTTTAATTTTTTATAATATTTTTTTTAGGACAATGGGGCTGGCCAACAGTGAGTGTAGCAGGGGTATTGGGAATGCTGGCGGGCGTGCTTGCTTGTACCGTCGAGTCCATCAGCTACTACCCCACCACGGCGAGGATGTGTGGTGAGTAATAAACATTTTTTATTCATATAATAAGAAGAATATATTATCTTCTCATCTTTTCGCTTAATTTCTAGACGTGTGGAAAGATTGTGTTTAACGCCGCACTTTGATAAATTGCTGAATTAGCATTTTTTTTTATTTATATAATATCTCGAATAAATATCTATGCCTCTACGCATATAGCATCTATACTAATATTGTAAGCCTCAGCCTAATCTCAGGAACAACTAATTCGCAATTAATAATAGTTTTTCTGTTGGACAGTCCATGTGTCATACTCATACTTAACTGTTAGTTATTAGAATAGGACAAACCATCATCATCACCAGCTTCACGCTGTATCCCGCACACAGAGGGAACCTAGTGTTAAGAAACTCCGTTCCGCACTTTCTGTCGAATTCTGGAGGCATTGCGAGTTGAGTGGCAGAACTCATCGCCGAGCTTTGCCTCTGGTCACCAGAGCGAATAAATGAAAATATAAATTTAAGTAATATAAATTTAAATAACTATTTACTTAAATGAATAATTAGGACAAAAGTACATTATATTGTTGTATATTGTATAATCAATAGCGGCCCCACCTCCACCTCTGCACGCCATCAACCGCGGTCTCGGCACGGAGGGTCTCGGTACAATGGTGGCGGGGCTCTGGGGCTCCGGCAACGGTACTAACACATTTGGAGAGAACGTTGGCGCTATTGGTGTCACTAAGGTGAGCTAGCTATGTATTTGAAAAAAAAACACAATACATACATACATACGGACACATTATACAGGGTGGAAGTGTCAGCACCACATTAAATGAAACCACAGTTTTAACTACTCTATAAAAGCCTAATATAATTCAGAAAAAAATAAATTCCCAAAAATGAAAGTCTTTTTTTCAAACAAAATAAATAATAAAATTGTCATTTTAAAATAAACCGCCATTTGTAAGGATGACGCACGCACACATAAACCTATCAAAGGAACACCGCCACACACGCCTCATTTCGAAATCGAGTCGTATGTATTGTGGCGATAAAGTTCAAAGTTGTTTAACTTTTAGTAGTATTTTTGTAGTAGTAAGTGTTTATGTTATTAGGATCTATACGTAATCGCGTCACACGAAATACAGGTACGGATAAAAATCGTGAAATGAAAAATAAATCCTACGTCCAAACTGTTGAGGCATCTTGATTAATTTCTTTAGGTGTAGGTTTGAAATATTTTACCCTATATGCTGTTTCCGTAAATGGAGCGCTGCCTCTTCCACCCTGTATACATATATATATATATATATATATATATATATATATATATATACTTTCCTAAAAAGAATTAAGTTGTACATATTAAGTCTTTTTGGGTTAAACGTTTATAATTTCTGCTGAATTTCTATTGATTTTATTTACTATTTAGTACATTTACTGCAATACGATCAATAAATTCTCTTACTATTCTGGCCTTTATATAACGCTTGGATTAATAATATAAATAGTTTTTAACTGCACGCTGTAACCCGCATAATTATAAGAGGGCGGGCAGAAGAAACCTGAAGAGGTTGTTGCTGACTCTCCGTTCCCACTCACCGTCTTATTTTTGATACACTGTTCGTTGAGAAGAAGAGAACTCTGAAAGAAACTTACATAGCTTTGTCTTGTCTACAGCAAGGAAAATTGAAAATAAGTCATTCCTCCGAGTGGAGATCGAATTCACAATTGTCGTGTTTACAGTCACACAGTGCCACTGCTCTCTGTGCTGTTGTTGAATGTTAAGATTTTTGATTTCTAAGTGTTTTTTTATTATTTTTTAACTCGATTTATTTGGCCTACATATTTCCAGCTCTAGCCAAAGTTATAAATTCCTAAGATTTTAAAGATAGGTGCAGCAATTTTTTTTTCTTAATTAGGTAGGTTCTCGTCGCGTGGTGCAATGGGCGGCCGCGCTGATGGTAGTGCAGGGTGTGGTCAGCAAGCTCGGCGCTGTCTTCATCATCATCCCGCAGCCAATCGTCGGCGGCCTGTTCTGTGTTATGTTCGGGATGATTGCTGCTTTTGGTATGTTAATTTTTTGTGTGATTTTAACATTATTAATATTTCTTTTTTTCAGCTTCACGTTACATCCCGCATGCAACAGGATAAAGCACAGGGAGCTTAGTATTAAGACACTTCTGTTTTCCACTTTCCACCGAATTCTGGAACCGTTGTGTTGAGTGGCGGAACCAGAGCGAAGAAATGAAAAAATTAAATATTTTATTTCCTCGAATGAAATCGAACCCACAACCTGTCGCGTTTACAGTCACACGCTTTTGCCCAAGCCCCCCGACTGAGCTTTTTGACTTCTAATTCTTTTCAATTTTAAATATTTATAAACAAACGTAAAGCATTTATAATTTAAAGAGTCAATATAGTTAGAACATCATATATATGTATTTAACTTAACTTCACGCTTTATCCCTAGCGGGGTAGTCAGAGAGAACGGAGCGCCAAACGCTACGGTCTCTGCATACTTCTTTCGCCTCGTCCACTGTCATCAACCTCTTTATACATGCCCTCTGGGGGATCCTCATGCTTTTTACGTGACCTGATTCCAGTATCTTTGATACTATGATGATGATGAGGCTAAGGAAGTCCTTTAATGGGCACGGAGTGTCTTAACACTAGGTTTCCAGGTTCCCTCTGCCTACCCTGCAATATGCAGGAATTGAAATCCAACTAAGAAATTCCATTACGTAATGTCTGCATAAGTACCAAAACTTTTTTTTCTAAAACTCTCTAGGACTCTCCGCTCTCCAGTACGTGAATCTGAACAGTTCCCGCAACCTCTACATAATCGGGTTCAGCCTGTTCTTCCCGCTCGTGCTCACGCGGTGGATGTCTGCTCACGGCGGCGTCATACACACTGGTGTCGATGCGTTAGATGCTGTCCTGCAGGTGAGAAGAACTTTTCAATCCCTCCCTATTTTCTCCTTAATTAAATATACTAATTCTTACATGCGACTTTGTCCCCCTATTCAAATAAAAATAGTTAAACGTTGGGGATATTAATAATATCTGATACATTTTAAGTACACAAGAATGTCAGTTTCTTTGAGGCCAGGCATGGCGCAGGGGCACAAGGTGTGACTGTAAGCACGACAGGTTCTGAATTTGATTACCACTCGTGGAAATGATACTTTGATACTTCATATTTTCATTTCTTTGCTCCGACATAGAGGCAAAGAGCAGCGTTAACTTCCGCCACGCAACACGCATTGGGAGATTTCGGCGGAAAATGGACAACGAAGTGTCTTGATACTAGGTTTCCTTCTGCCTATCCTGTTGTGTACGGGATACAGCGTATAGCTGTTTTTTTTAAGCATTTTAGTGCTGTGGGTGACATTGTCGCCATTAACGTGATGTTATATAGTCTCTCGATAAGTGGATAGTCCAATTAAAAAATATTTCTTCAATTAAAACCAGTAGTTCCTGAGACTAGCGCGCTAAAGCAAATAAATTATCGTGCTTATATTTGGGGCATATCGTATTATAGTTATATACTTATATATTATGTACTATTAAAGTCTATAAAAAAAACTATAATCTAATGAAGCAATCGAGGATTCGAGGCACAGTGATTGTAAATTGCGAAAAATATGTTCTTATTGTAATTGTTTAAACAGGTTCTTTTATCAACGTCCATCCTGGTCGGGGGTGTAATTGGTTGCGTCTTAGATAACTTAATTCCTGGTAAGTAAATACATAATAATGTAAAATAATGTACTGTGTCTAATTATAAATAAAAACTGTTGTTGATTGATTCCTACTTCTCTCTATGTTCTTGCTTCCTCTGGTGACAAGACAAAACGCGGCGTTGAGTTCTGCCACGCAACACGAAATGTTTCCAAAACTGAATGGAAAGTGCGGAGTATAATTTATTGACACCAGGATCCCTCTGCCTCCTTGTCCGTGATACAGTGTAAATCTAAAAAAAAATTTATAAATATGTTACTTAATAGTTTTTACAATGAACTCTAGAGCAATATTTAAGCCAAAACCGTAGTTTATTATCTTACTTCCAAACCATTGGTGTTAGGAATTTGCGGCCATTTATATCGAAAACATACGGATTACGGAATATAGTCAAACGCATCTATAGCTCCTCTGGTCTTACTTGGGGTCTTGGCTGGCTGTGATCACTTACTACCATTCGTTTGTCTGGTCTTTTCCATAAAAAATCAAATAAAAAGTTACATGTTTCATATATTATTGGACTTCAAATAATTTAAAACCTCGAGCCTGAGAGAAACCAGCGCTAAGAACTTAACATTGTTATACGGAATGTAATAAATAAAGTAACTAATAAATTTTATTGTCCTTAACTAGTGACGTTAATCACGGCAGAATATCTCTTTATTTTTCGAACCGTGGACCACAAAGTGTCGTGTCACTCTGCCTACGCTTCTACGTGAAATACATAATAAAAATTGCAGTACAGTATGATCGACAATTCGTTGACGCCCTGAAGTTAGGTTTTATAAACTTTTCACTCGGAAAGAACATAATAGAAAATAAAAAATATCCATATAATAAATTAAAATATATATTTAGGGCGGTCACGACTCGTCAACCGTACTATACGAATGTCGTCCTCGCGTGACCCGACCCGTTTATTTCATTTCCTTGAATTTCCGCTTAATTGTTTGTTTATGTGGTTGATTGTATGTTTGTAATCCATTATTAATATTTTAATAGTAATATACTTCTTGTGATATGCAAAAGATGG
>JAATLQ010035578.1:0-30207 GCA_013421005.1 Heliconius erato x Heliconius himera
CCCCAAAGTTAGCATTTCATAACTCTTTGCCTGAAAGATAAGTTTTTCCAATATTTTTTTCATGACGCAACATTCGCCTTTTAAACGAAACGAAATTTAGGCATGCACGCTACGTAGTTGAACGGTCTCGAAAAATTTGCAAGTACCTATTTGAAAGTTTAAATTACTTGAGTTTATTTGAATTATACTCATTTTTAACGCTAATTAAATTTTACTGATAATAAAAGTTTAAAAAAAAGATAACAAGAGAGTTTTTTTTTTCAGCTTCACAATGTATCCCGCGCACAGCAGGGTAGGCAGAGGGAACCTAGTGTTAAGACACTCCATTCCACAGTTTCCACGGTTTTCTTGAGACTTTGTGTATTGAATGGCGAAACTCAACGCCGCGCTTTACCTTCAGCACCAGAGTGAAGAAATTAAAATATACATTTAAATAAATATTTCATCTCCTCGAGTGGGGATCGAACCCACAATCCGTCGATTTTACAGTCGCAATTTGTGCCCCTGCACCATGACTGGCCTCAAACAGATATTTTTTATAAACTAAATCATTTATTATTTTAACTTAATTTTTAGTCATGACGTATAATATTTATAGTTACTGACAAATAATACGATTCATCAACTAAGATAAATAACAAAAAATCATTGATTTAGTAACTAAACCAACTAAACTTATTCTAATGTAGTTTATAAATAGAAATCATGTTTGCTACATTTATAACATTATATATCAAATACTTATAAAAATAAGAGTTTTATTTTGAATATTTTATATTCTAACCTCAAAGGTTTATTAAGTATTAATAATATGTGTGCTGTTATGTTTTAATCTAAGTTTTATTAATAACAGAGTTGCCGGTAAATATGCGCGCAAACCACACTATGATCGTGCATACATTTAGATGAAGCCAGTTACTGCCTCCAGTGATTTATCTAAATTATATATTGCTGCTTCTAATGAATATTACTATTGCAGTTTTAATTATGTTATATTTATTAAATACTAGAGGGCGCGCGCGGCTTCGCCCGCTTATTAGGAGTGAATTCTAAAAGACCATGAAACACGTGTTCAATAAAATATTTTTAACAGTCTGAATTTAAATTTTTATAAAAATCGGTGGCCATTTAAAAATTGTTCCATATAAACTTTCAACCCCTTATTTGCACCCTTAGGGGGTGAATTCTTAAAATCCATGAAACACATGTTCAATGAATTATTTTTAAGAGTCTGAATTTCAAGTTTTATAAAAATCGGTACAGAATAAAAAAAAATCCATACAAACTTTCAACCTCTATTTTAGCCCTTTAGGGTTAAAATTTTTCAAATTCCCTTCTTAGTGGATGTCCAGAATATGAAAATAAACATCTGCCCAAATTTCACGTTTCTGCCATCAGCGGTTACGGCTCTGCGTGCGTCTTACCTCAGTCAGTCAGCACAAGTCCTTTTATATATATATAGATAGACTAGAGGGCGCGCGCGGCTTCGCCCGCTTATTAGGAGTGAATTCTAAACAAACCACGAAACACGTGTTCAATAAAATATTTTTAAGAGTCTGAATTTCAAATTTTATAAAAATCCGTACAGATTACATTTTTTTTCCATACAAACTTTCAACCCTTATTTCATCCCTTTAGAGTTAAAATTTTTCAAAATCCCTTCTTAGTGGATGTCCAGAATATGAAAATAAACATCTGCCCAAATTTCACGTTTCTACCATCAGCGGTTACGGCTCTGCGTGCGTCTTACCTCAGTCAGTCAGCACAAGTCCTTTTATATATATAGATATTTGAATCAATACTTAAATTTATAAAGGTTTATCGAAATTGCTTTTATCAGTTCTTGATTATTCTTCATAAAGGTATTCTTAGGATGTCACGGTGAGAATGAAGAAGAACGTGCTCAGCTGGTTTGGGCATGTCGACCGAATGAATGATGAAAGAATGGCAAAAAAGATATATGATGGAAAAGTGAAAAGTAGGGGAGACTTCGGTTGACTTTCGAAAACACAGTGTCAAAGATATTGGAGGAAGGTCACGTCAAAAGCATGGGAACCCCCCGAAAGGTATGTATGAGAGGTTGATAACAGTGGATGAGGCGAAAGAGGTATGCAGAGACCGTAGCGTTTGGCGCTCTATTCTCTCTGACTACCCCGCTAGGGATGAAGCTTGAAGCTAGTAGTAGTATTAGTAGTAGTACTAGGTATTCTTAGACCGGTATGGCGCATGTGCACAAGCGTGCGACTGTAAGCCCGTGGTTGTGAGTTAGATTCTCACTCGGGGAAATGAAATATTTAATATTTTCATTTCCTCGCTCTGGTATCGAGGCAAATCTGGTGACACACAATACCTACAGAATTCGATGGAAAGTGTGTACGGGAGCGTTAGACACTGGGTCTCTTCTGTCCATATCCTGCCATATGTGGCTACAAAAAGTATTTCTATTTGTTATAGAAAGAACTTACCGATAAGTATCCTTTTATCTGAAAAGATATTTATTAGATAAATTAAACTTATTCTCTATTCCGACACTGTCAAACCAATTCAACAAATGATAAAAAATAAACTCGCGCAAGTAGAACATTGTATGTAAAGGAAACATCTATGGTCCTCGTTCCCTGTGGTATTATGAAGAGTTATTTGCTCGCAGCTCGTTAGTGTGACGACATCCTGCATGTAATGATATGCCGGTCTACCGACTCTCAGCAGATTATTAGGTTACCACATTATTAAACTTATCATATTTAATTTTGAATAAATTAGATATATTATATATTATTTTATATTACATGTAAAGGCCAGACGTGGCGCAGAGCCACAAAGCGTGACTATAAACGCTACGGGTTGTGGGTACGATTCCCATTCGAGGAAATGATATATTCAATATTTTCATTTCTCTGGCGACGCAAAGCATTGCGTGTTAAGTTTCACCACTCAACACGCAATGCCTTGAAAAATTTGGCAGAAATTGGAGACGGGAGTGTCTGAACTCTAGGTTTCCCCTGCCTACCTTGTTATATGCCAGAAAAAGTGTGAAGCTAATTTGATTTTAACTAAACTAGAAATATTTTACGATTTTTAGCACTGTTTCCATTAAATGGTCTTTTAAAACTAATATAACACAGAGCTCAATTTCCAGGACGTACATTAAAACTCATTCAGTCGAACGTGGAGCGTCGTAATAATCCGCTTTTGTTTACACCAACCTGGATATACCAAAATTCAATTTAAATATGATGGCTCGGAGCACAAACACGGCATCAGCGGGATTTAAATGACGCGCGCCGATTGTCCGGCGTTCCGTTAGGATACACGCAACGGTCGTTATTTGAAATCATTCGTGTGATGATGATATTCGTATGTGTGTTTGTTTATCATTTGCTTTTTGCATTTTCTGTTATTGTTATTATTATCAGCCTCACGCTGTGTTCGGTATATAGCTGGGTAGGCAAATGGTATTTAGTGTTAAGACACTGAGTGTTCCATTGCGTGTTGGCGGAACTCAACACCGCGCTTTGCCTCGTGACCAAAGCGAAAAAAGTGGAAATATTAAATATTTCATTTCCTCGAGTAGGTATCGAATCCACAAGGTGTTGCGTTTACATTCACACTTTGTGCCCCTGTGCCATGAATGACCTCAACTGTGAGATCATGTAAATATATTAATATATTTTAAATCAAAACTTGTTTTAAGAAATATCGAAATTTACATTACGTTTTAGGATTTAACTGATTAGATTTTCAGTCAACTTTAAAATTATATAATACGTACTCTAATTATTAAGATTAAAGAATGATTCCAATAAACTGGAATAAAAATACATTCTATTTCATAATATACATGTATTTTTATATGGAACCACGTATAGGTGGAGCAGTTAGACACTCAGTTGTATATTTCAGAATTTTATAAAATATTTTGCTTTGCAACAATAATATTAAAAGATTTAAAAAAAATCTTATCTTAGATCATTATTTTGCACAATAATTTATTCCTACACAAAAGCTTTCGTAGCACTATTCATTTTAAAGAAATATTAAATCTTGGAATGTCGTAATAGATTAATTCCACAGAAGAAACTAAAGAATTAGACTTTGAAAGACAAATCCAATCTGCGCCAGCTCGCTTTGTCGCGAGTTCAAGGCAAATGCATCGCGAGTGAAACAGTGAATAAAGTTTGAAAGCCAGTGCTATAGCGCGGATTAATGGCGACTCAGGTGTTACGGGATGTTACTCCTTGGGGCTTTTATAGTATATTTTTATAGTAGGATGTGAACGTAAGACAATATTATTTTGAGTCAGTAAAGTATAACAATGTCACATAGTGGGTAAAAAATACTTTTTTATGATGGTTATTTCAGGCCAATCATGGCACAGCGTATCAGGGCACTAGCGTATGACTGTGGTAGCGAGTTTGATGACCACTTTAGAAAATTAAATATTTTTCTTCTTTTTTTGTGGTGTTAAAGCAAAGCGCGGCGTATTGTTACTGTTGATACTATTAAATATTTGACATTATTTTGCGTCTGTAAAATAAAAAAAAGCTACACAGAAAAATAAAAATGCTTTTTTGTGTGACTGCAAATATCACAAGTCGTCGGTTCAATGCTAGCTTGAAGAAACGAAATATTTGATATTTTCATTTCTTCACTTTGGGGTTGACGCAAATAGCGGCTTAGAGTTGCACCACGCAACATGGAATGCCGCCAGTATTTGGTGGAAAATAGGGAAAGTATCTTAATGGGAATGGAGTGTCTTAATTTTAGGCTCCCCAATACCTGACTTATGTGCGTGAAGCTAAAAAAAAATATGGTCATATTTTTTTAGGATATTTTTTTAAATTTTTTTATGAATCTCCTGTTTACCATAAATTATATAAAAAATAGCTTTGTATTTAATTAAAGAAAAAATAATATTACATTTTGAATATTTAATTAAGATTAAATATTCAAAATGTAATATTATTTTTTTGCAAAGTGAGACGGATATAGTACATAAAAAAATATATTTTAAATTTAATTGAAAAAAACAACAACATAAAACTTTTCTAACAAAAACATTATTTAAAACATATGCCACACGCTGTCTCCAACCACTGTCGCCCGCGTCCCCTCACCTCAACCAACTGAAGCTATGACGAGGGCCAAGTAAGGTCGTCTCAGGAATTTCAAATTCTATGTCGCACATGTCCTCAAACCGCTAACTTGTCCGCAACGCCGGTACAAAGGCTGTATCACTATCCATTACGTCGTACTAGCAATACAACTAGGGACGTTGTTAGATACGTCGGGTTCCTGCCGTTTACACATACATTAACTTGCTAACTTAGCTCTTTATCGACGTACGTGAAACAAAAACCTAAAGTTTCGAACTGTTATATCCGTTCTAATTCCGAGCTTGATATTTCGAGTGCGCTACTCTAATTACTAAGGGAGTCCGTCGCTTTTAATTAGTTTGCAAAATGTTAAAATAGCAGATCTCTGAAGCTATTAGTGCTTAAGTGTATAATATAGATAGATATAGGTAAAAGTTTTGGAAAATTTACTTGAAAGTCGTTATCCTATTTAAAATAATAACCAAACATTTTACCTGTTAATATACAAAATTCGACTTTATATACGTACTTTCGTAATATTTTTCTATATAATTTAAAAATGGACCACGACAAACAATGAATTATTAGTTTTAGTAGAAGAAAAACACGCTTCGCTAGTTTTAAATTAGCTCCAGCCAAGTGATTTATTATAATAAATAGACCAGGTGATGAAAGCACATTTTTAAACTAAATAAGATCAACCGCGGAAAATTAGTTATACTGAAGGATGGGGTGACGAGATACACTACATTCTTTCCCTCATCTCTTAATGGAACGTCAAATCTAAGCTGAATTATAATAAGCTTAATTAAGCTCAATATTTCAGTAGTCACCAGTTCAATTTTAGGAGCTATTTTTGAAGTGAAACTTTTTAACCGGAATAATCACGTATATTTTATATGTTATTGATGAAAGATGTTACCTTAAGAGAGCTCCCATAAAACTATATTGAAATTAAATTTGTTTTATTTTTCCAATATATTATGTTAACAATTTATAGAAAGTAGAGATTTTATTTTTTTCTAATAAACCAAATAATAAAGAATAGAATATAAAAAAATCTATTTTGTGCTTTTTCCCACGCATAGGTAAAGGAAACTTAATGTTAAGAAAGACACTACATTTCCCAATTTCTGCCCAATTTTATCGGCACGCTTTTAGAATGGTGACAGTTAATATAATACTAACTCAGAAAACTGACCTAATACCTGCGTGATAATAATTAATGAAAATCCCTTTTATCAAGAAGTTTGTAACATATTAGTCCATAAATATATGTCTGATTCAGATAATTACAAACTCATAAAAGTAGAAAATAGTCTTAAGATTGCACTTAAAGAGCTTAATATCTATTCTTAGAATCATTTGATACGGAACTTCATTTTATAAGTAAATGAAGTTTATTTTTAATATTTCTATTTTAACTTGAAATATTAAAAGTTACAATAATAAACACTAGTATTTCTCCAATGGAGAAAGGTGGTATATTATCAACCTAATATAGCATCATAAGGTATTCATCCCGAAATAAGAGTATTATTAGATTAAATGTTTTTTTTTATTCATCCTAAAATTATTAAATTTATTATTTTTCAATAAACTAATAAGTTTAAGTAAGCTCAATTTATTTGTAGTATAATGATTGTCGTTGTAGCGCAATCGATGCAGTTATGCGACTATTGGAATGCATGCATCTGCCTGCATATTTTGAAATTTGTACATAACGATTTGTTGTCTCTGCGAAGGCGTATATTATAAAAACAGTAATATTTTTGTTTCCTCGCGTTATTTAACCTAGTAACACCGCAATCTATGTGTAAAGACACATAGATTGCGGTGTTACTAGGTTAAATAACGCCACGTACTTCACAATGACTCACTATTTCTAAAAATTTTAAAAGATTTTACAAAACGTACAGTTTTGTAAAATATTCACAAATTTTAAGTAAAACTATGCATGCGTGCGTTGTATTACATTAAAAATTATGTTGTTAAGTACGTTACATAAATAACGGCCTACCCTCAACGAACGTTACATACAGCGTGTTACAACACTATTTAACCTTCATTTTCAAGTGTCATTAAAATTAAACGACATAAGTGAAAAATAAAATCGAGTATAATTTACGGGCATTACATTAAAAGCGGTAATGGTATTAAATCGACAGAACGTGAACACAAGCTGCAGCGCTGGGAGCGCCGTACACAATTTTCCCTGCGTTATATTTTTATGAATAGTAACTGTCTCATTAATGCAATTGTACATTTTGTTACCGGAATTTCACAAAACCACTGATTTTATGAAACATCAATTTAAATAAACGCTCAAATCAGGCTGTGGTGAATAATGGGAGAGCGTTTTACAAAAAAATTATATAATGAAAATTGGATTTTTTGCTTGTGGTGTTTATGTTGGCTCGTTATTAATATTTAATTTGTTTCATAAATTTGATGGTAGTTATGATATCTCAAAAGATAAACGACTTATTTAATCGATTACTGACCCGCTCGCGGCATCGCCCGCTGGAACTACACAAAGGTTTATTAAAAAAAAAAGAAACCTGAAAAAAAGATACCGCAAAATCAATAAAACACAACAGTTATTTTGTAGCAATTTTGTCAAAAAAATATTTTAATATAACATTTTTTATTTATGAGCCAATTTTAATAAAACAAACACTAAATGTTAAAAGAAATTTGCCACTAGTGAAAACTGCATTTAAATCGGTTATGCCGTTTCTGGGGTTAGCGTACGAAGTAAACAATTTTAAAAATCATTATTTTTGGTACTATTACATGAGTAAATGCTCCCAAAAACAGATATTTTCATATATCTTCCATGTACAAACAGCGATAAGTTACTCTTTTAATATATGTATAGATATAGATTTATAATCTATCATGATTATAACATACCAAATCATCATGTATGTGTTAAACTCATAAAAAAAGAAAAATATTATACAAAAGAGAGAAACTAAGCAAAGAGGTTAAGCGCGGCGTTGAGTTCTGCCACTCGACACGCAATGCCTCCAGAATCCGGCAGAAAGTGGGGAATGGAGTGTTTTAACACTAGGTTCCCTCTGCCTACCCTGCTGTGTGCGGGATACAGCGTGAAGCTAATTTAATTTAATTTAATTTTTTTTAAAGAGAGAAACACTTTCTTGTTTTGTTCCAAGTTTAACGAGATTTCCTTTTGGCAATACATGTTTGTTGTATTTAAGTAAACTACAAATATTAATTTTAAATATATTACGATTTTACACGCTTATTATTATCAAATATTAAAGAATAACAAACAATAGCTTATACCCAGAATTACTTTCATTAATTATTTAATTTTAAAAGACACCAATCCTGGTCCACCATCCAATGGGTCCTTTAAAACTAATATAACACAGAGCTCCATTTCCAGGACGTACATTAAAACTCATTCAGTCGAACGTGGAGCGTCGTAATAATCCGCTTTTGTTTACACCAACCTGGATATACCAAAATTCAATTTAAATATGATGGCTCGGAGCACAAACACGGCATAAGAGGGATTTAAACCGGGTTTGTGCGGGGTTCCGTTAGGTTACACGCAACGGTCGTTATTTGAAATCATTCATGTGATGATGTATTCGTATGTGTGTTTGTATATCATTTGAATTTTGAATTCTCTCTTATTATTATTATTATCAGCCTCACGCTGTATTCGGCATATTGCTGGGTAGGCAAATGATACTTAGTGTTAAGACGCTGAGTGTTCCATTGCGTGTTGGCAGAACTCAACGCCGCGCGTTGCCTCGTCCCCAAAACGGAGAAAGTGGAAATATTAAATATTTCATTTCGTCGAGTAGTATGGAATCCACAGGTGTCGCGTTTACAGTCATATTTTGTGCCCCTGTGCCATGACTGGGCTCGAATGTGAAAGAATGAAATATTATTAACATGTTTTAAATCAAAACTTGTTTTAAGTGATATCGAAATTAATATTACGTTTTAGGTTTTAACTGAGTAAATATCAATGTGAACACTAGATTTTCAGTCAACTTTAAAATACTTACTCCAATTATTTAGACTAAAGAATGATTTCACTAAACTGGAATAAGAATACATTCAATTTCATAATACATATATATTTTTGTCTGGAACCACGTGCAGGTATAGGTGGGGCAGTTAGACACTCAGTTATATATTTCAGAATTTTGTTAAATAATATTTGCTTTGCAACAATAATATTCATATAATTAAAGTAAAATATTATCTTAGAGCATTATTTTACTATTAAAACAATACTGACAATAATTTATTCCGACACAAAAGCTTTTATGGCACTATTCGTTAACGTTAATAATAAATATTAAATCTTGGAATGTCGTAATAGATTAATTCCACAGAAGAAACTAAAGAATTAGACTTTGAAAGACAAATCCAATCTGAGCCAGCTCGCTTTGTCGCGAGTTCAAGGCAAGTGCATCGCGACTGAAACAATGAATAAAGTTTGAAAGCCAGTGCTATAGCGCGGATTAATGGCGACTCAGGTGTTACCGGATGTTACTCCGTGGGGCTTTTATAATAGGATATGATCGTAAGACAACATTATTTTGAGTCTGTAAAGTCACATAGTGGGTAAAAAATACTTTTTTTGACGCTTATTTCAGGCCAGTCGTGGCGCAGGAGCACTAGCGTGTGACTGTTAACACGACGGTAGCCGGTTTGATGGGTTTTGATGACCTCTCTGAAATTAAATATGATATATTTGTTTGAATTTCTTCTCTTCTTTCTTTTTCCTTCTGGTGTTAAAAAGTAAAAAGTAAAGTTTCACTACAAGTCTTTTTATTTGTATAATGATCACTTTGAGAATTTTCTATTTTATTATTTCTTAAAGTCAAAGTGGTCTACAATTATGGTCCTTTGTCATATACCTACAGCTTTTGTAGAGATAGCATTTCTCTTTTTTTAAAGTATCGCTAGTCTATTATAATCCTGCATACATAATGTTTGTTAGTCTTCAAATTCAAATATAGCCTAGGTCCTGACCATATTTAATAACTATACAAAACAAAAATAAACATGTAGTTCTGTCTAGTACTTTAAAAGACTACAGTTTTTAAACTTTTACTTGAAAAAAAAACGTTTGGAAATTTTCAAATACCACTGAGGCAGCTTTGAACAAAATAAAGGGGGCAGTTTTGAATATTATTATATGTAAAAAAATACCGCGAAAGTGGCGCAAGGCACGAAGTGTGACTGTAAAAGCGACTGGTTGTGGGTTCGATCCCCATTTAAGAAGATGAAATATTTACTTAAATTTATATTTCCATTTCTTCGTTCTGGTGTCGAGGCTAAGCGCGGCGTTGAGTCCTGCCACTCAACAAGCAATGCCTCCAGAATGCGGCAGAAAGTGGGGAACGGAGTGTCGTAATACTAGGTTTCCTCTGCCTACCGTGCTGTGTGCGGGATAAAACGTGAAGCTGATTTTTATTTCTTACGTAGACTACTTCCCCTAATTTCAGTTGCGGGTTACGTCACGTACTACATCCATGTTTTCCTTTAAATTTAATTTTTCTAAGTTCAGATTAGGGTAGTAAGCTGTTTATTTTAAAATATTTTGTTTTATTTTCATTATATTAGATTTATTCTATGATTGATCCCATAATGTTAATTACTTCTACGAAGCCAAAGCTACGTTTTTGTTTTTTTTAAGTTTTTTTAAGTCTATTAATAATATTAAAGTTATTTAACACTAGTAATAGTACAATCGCAATTAAACTAGGTATATTATTTTTTTAAGTTAACATGGTGGGGGCCAGTGGTGGCGCAGTGGCACGAGGTGTGACTGTAAAACCGACTGGTTGTGGGTTCGATCCCCACTCGAGGAGATGAAATATTTACTTAAATTTATATTTCCATTTCTTCGCTCTGGTGTCGAGGTTAAGCACGGCGTTGAGTTCTGCCACTCAATACGCAATGCCTCCAGAATTCGGCAGAAAGTGGGGAACGGAGTGTCTTAACACTAGGTTCCCTCTGCCTATCCTGCTGTGTGCGGGATATAGCGTGAAGCTGATTTTTTTTATTGATATTTGATCTCCATCATTTCTAATGTAAAGTTTATTGATAAAATTACTTAAAAGGCTTTTAAGTTCATTGAATTCGATGATAGTTCAAAACTGCCCCATATATGTTCAAAACTACCCCGGAAGGGGGGCATTCTACACACACACTACACTACATCTTTGAACATTTGACTACTACTACTAAAGTTGATATTGCACCTTTAACTTGTATATTTTTCTACATATGATGCTACGATTTTGTGGCACAATAGTTGGACTAAGCATTGTGAAATGGTAAAGAAGTTAAAAATTGTAGAATTTTTAGATATGACACAAAGTTTAAAAATCGTTCGAATGTGCCCCCCTCTCCCCTACAGATGTATAAACAGACATACAAAAATTAAAAAATCATAGCATAGTTAATATTCGATTCTCTGGTTACGTTAGATGATCCACGGAATTTGGTTGTCCTACTCAAGACACCATGTATTTTAAGTGCGCAATACATTGTACATACATTGGAATAATATACCTTTATATGTGATTTATTGGAGGATGTAAAGAAATTTTTTTTTTGGAAGTCAATACATTCCTAAATGCTGTATAATTTACCTTATATTCAAAAAAATATACTTAATTTAAGTCTAAAACTTCAAATAATGAAAGTAAATTATACCATTATATTTTGTATGACATCAAAAGGCGAAATCCTTACCGATCTTCAGAAGATGTTTACAAAATGATAAAGAGACGTCACCCAAAGCAAATAAGTCATATGTTTACGGACACTTTTTCCCGAAATGTGAAAAATATTTTTATTTTTCTGCTTCTATCAATCGCACGCGGTACTGTTTTATTTTATAAAATTAAATCTTATGTATGAGTCTTCTTCTTCTTTCTTCCCATATATTCCATAAGGATTTTTCTGGCATAGTGCAGGCAGAACATATGCTGGTTTTATCATCGAGATACTGTGGGTTAAGTGGCGGAATTCAACGCCGCACGCCGGGAAAATTAAATTAAATTAAATTAAAGGAAATATAATCATTCTTCCGAGTGGAGATCAAATCTACAGCCGCAGACCAAAATTACAGTCAAGTCTGTCAGTGGGACAGCGTTTGACTGTAATGCCAATCAATATAGCACCATAAAATTGTATACATTTGTTATTAATTTAATATCCATTTAAATATTTATATTTAAAGAAAAGAAAATTTAAGTTAATTTTGTTATTTTACGTCTTTATAGAGAATTTAAAAATTATATATCTGGCAGTTTATGTATGAAAATTGATAATAAATAATATTTTTTTATCAATATCGGGAAACTGCCAGACAATAACTAAAATCTGCTGCTTAAAATATTACCTATAAATTTGTACAGGATTCATTTATGATAGTCAAAAATTCTATGTTAATATAATGTAGTTAGTTATCGATGCATATTATTCAATACATTTCAATAACCAGTTAACAAAATTTATACGATATGATTATTTTTATGAATTATTTATATCTATTTACGATACGATTTTAATAAAGCTTCCGTTGTTTTGACATGAAATACACACTATATGTGTAACACACAACACTCTTGTAAGTGATATTTTTCGTTATTTAAGAGATAGTATAGTACATATCTATTAATAGTTTAATGAAATTATTAGTTTATTAACTATTACTTTTAAAGCTTAAATGTTAAGCGTCAATATAAATATTTACCAAATCACTATTAAAATAGAGCTTCGATTTTTTTTCCATTTCCTTTACTATAAAAATAGCGTCAGCATCACGTTGTATCCTGCACAAAGCAGGCTAAGCAAAGGGAACCCAGTGTTAAGACACTCCGTTTCCCATTTTCTGCCGAATACCGCCGAATTCTGCGGAACGCCGACTCTGCCTCGACACCAAAACAAAACAAAAGAAAATAAACATTTAAACAAACATTTCATTTTCTTCACTGAAAATCGAACCCACAACCAGTCTCATTTACAATCAATCACCCTGCGCCACGACTGGCCTAATAATAGAACATACACGCAAGTAACGAAGTGATAAGACAAACATTCCCTCTCAACCACTATAATTCAATTAGAGGGAATTCATTATCAACCCGAACGTGTTTCTCGGGCTATAGTGATCTGTCGAAAGAACCCTTGGTGCCCTAAAGGGCCTCTTGTAGGCGATTAGCGTTGGAGAGGGCTTCACCCGTTCACCGGCGGTCTCGTCGGTACGTGCGTAGCCCTCCACAGTGCCTATTATTGGTTAATAACATGAATTATTGCATTGCTTTTGTAAAATCTATATATAGGGTTTAATTTGTTTTTGTTGTTGTATATTTTGTGTTTTATTGTCTCTATTTCCGTTTCATTTTGTTGTTTTGTAAATGAAATTTTGTGTGATGATTTTTATAAAAGATGGATAGATGTTTTAATTTACATAAATGTATTTCGATTATAATACAATATAATTGAATGTGTAATCTGTTAATTACATATAACCACACTACGTTTATTGATTTTTTTTCTTATAAATAAAATAAATCAACTTCACGCTGTATCCCTCATACAGCAGGGTAGGCAGAGGGAACCTAGTGTTAAGTTAAACACTCCGTTCCCCACTTTCTGCTGAATTCTGAAGGCATTGCGTATTGAGTGGCAGAACCCAACGCCGCGCTTTGCCTCGACACCAGAGCGAAGAAATGGAAATATAAATTTAAGTAAATATTTCATCTCCTCGAGTGGGGATCGAACCCACAACCAGTCAGTTTTACAGTCACACTTTGCGCCGCTGCGCCACGACTGGCCTCATATAAAATTATTTTCTTATATAAAATTTAATTAACTTTGAGCATAGTGCATAGGTACTTGTAAGCGCTAATATGCTTAGACCTATGTCTTTGAGTTAAGTGACACATTTCTTAAGAGGCTCACAAACGGCTGTTTGCGACAGGTTTAATTAAGACCCAATTTAGTATTAAGTACCTTTAGTGTTAATCTAAATGTCCTCAACGGGCCTAGCGCCAAAATTAATTGTTCTTATATGGTTTTCAAATATTTTTATTATTTTAATCGTAATATACAGGTGTAAAGGTCCCGATTATGACTCCTTTTGAGAAATAATAAGGTTTGTTTTACTTTTTATTCAGCTCCACAATGTATTCCGCATATAGCAGTTCAGGCAGAGAGAATTTAGTGTTAAGACACTCCGTTTACTTGTTGTGTTTACAGCCACGATATAATTTTGTTAGCCTATATATTTTTTGAGTAAATATTTATCATTCCTTTTTACAACGCGCGTGCATGCGTGCCTACGTGAATTTGTGTATGTGTTTTATTTGTAAAAAAAAAATTCTTATTCTGAATTCATATATTTATTATTGACGGTAGTCAATAAAAAGGTATTCATGGAAAAAGTAGTTATAATATAATCACTATCCGTTGTTGTGAGGCCGGTCGTGGCGCAGAGGCACGAGGTGTGACTGCACAACCGACTGGTTGTGGGTTCGATCCCCACTCGAGGAGATGAAATATTTACTTAAATTTATATTTCCATTTCTTCGCTCTGGTGTCGAGGTTGAGCGCGGCGTTGAGTTCTGCACTCAACACGCAATGCCTCCAGGATTCGGCAGAAAGTGGGGAACGGAGTGTCTTAACACTAGGTTCCCTCTGCCTACCCTGCTGTGTGCGGGATACAGCGTGAAGCTAATTTAATTTAATTTATTTTACTATCCGTTGTCTTGAACGAGCTCCAAGATAAATTCTTTTAAAAAATCAGAAATCAGACTATACTTGGATGCTACTTGGAAATAAATGTCTACGATTTGTTCAAACAGCGCTAAATTGCTCATATATATTTTTGTCGACGGTTTTCTGCAAATGTTGAAACTATACTATATCATTTCTGATCGTATGATATAAAAAATAAGTTGTTATTTTTTTATGTAAAATAATTATAATTTTTTTTGCTCTATAAACAATAATAAAAATATATTTTATTACTTTAGCATGAATTGAAACGTGGATATGTGTAATATTTTTTTAACATTTTTTAATATAAAAAAGAAACTATTAGGTTAGGACCAGGATATACATAAGAAAAAATGAGTAAATATTCTAATGTTCTTTATTTACATTCCACAGATAAATATAGGATACAAGCATTTGATTTTATTTCATAGTTTCATTTTTTATCTGCTTAACACTGTATCAATGTGAGCAGAGATAATATAGTTAAAAAACACTTCGTTCTCCGTCTTCCAAAATTATTCTCCGACGTAACGCAATGCTTGCTATTGCCTTGCTGGAACAGGAAATCTTATCATTCATTTCCGAATAGAGATAGAACCCATAACTATTATATTTACAGGCAAAACAGTACGCCACTATGGTCTCTATACGTTTTCTACATCTTTTTTTAGCTTCACGCTTAATAGAGTAATTATTGTATAAATGTACATATAATTCAAGCTTTCTTCTAACACTCGTATGTAACGCTTGGAATATACAAATAAAACATGTATGTATTAGTGGAAACCATTTAGTTCTAAGTCCACTTTATATAAATTAAAAGATCTAAGCGTCAGACGGTGGAAGGCGAAAAGATAAACAATAGAAATCACATCTAAATTTAATATCTAAATTGTCTGTTTACTAGTACAAAAAGTCTAGGGTCCTTTAAAAAAATCAATAGTAACGTCCATTATTAGTTTGATTTGAGGTGGGACAGAAGGGTGTGATTGTAACGCGACGATCGTGGGTTCGATCCCCACTCAAGGGATAGATTAATTTATTAATTTATATTTATTCCTGTTTCACTTAACGTGTGAATATCTAATTCCCACATTTAAAGGTGTCACATAATATTGTGCCCAACCCGAGAGTTTTGCATCATTGATGCGTAATCTGAAGCTTTGTAAATTTTCAAAGCTATTTGCTAACCTTTTTTGCTCTTATTGACAGCATTTGCTATCAATATTGGAAGATGACCGAAGTGTGCTAACTACATATTGTATAAAAAATATTTTGTTTTGATAAATTCTCTATGAATTATTTGTCATTCCAAAAAATATATATTTGTAAGTACGTAGTCGTTTATAAATATAGTATTTAATATTATCATAGCATTAGTTGATAAAGACTAAAAGGAAGGACTAAACATATGATAATGTTAAGTTGTTTACTTTAGAAAACGTATTAAATAAATGAACGTAGCGGTGTTTTAACCCGCGACCCTTGGAAACTCTCCAATCGCTCTCACTACTAAGCCATACATTCTTGTTACAGTTTTTTATGTTGTTAGCATCTCTGTAGGAAGATTTTGTAAAATATGAAATATAATTTAGTGTAAATAGACGTGCATCGTTCTAACTGTAACAGAAAATAATATACACGAATAGATAAAGAAAATATCATAAATAAGTACCTTAAGATTATGAATAAATTTAAAACGTGTTTCACTTAATAAAGACAAGAAAATAATATAACATTGAATAATTATTTATTATTTAAAGAACCAGTTTCATTGCATTTTTGATGATCTGATATTTATATTTCCAACTGTGGTATCGTAGCTGGAGGCAACAAGCTCAGATAACGCATCACCGCTTTTGTGTACTTTAGCGGCTATTTACAGTACCTTTTCTGGACGGCCGGAATTTATATTTTATAATAAAAGGTACATAATTTATTTATAATATATAACCAGCAGTTATAAAATATTAAAAATTGAAGTATTTTTTTAAAACGCATTAATAAATTGAAATAAGACATACTATCAAAATTCTAGTTACGTTATAATCCACTATCAAGCTCTGTCATGCTTTTGAGTTATGGGTTTCGGTACCAAGCGAGATATTTTTTTTTTTTTTTTAACTCGGCAATTAACATAGTGTAACAGCATGAATCTTAGGTATGATATAAAAAAAATATAATACACATAAATAACATAGTTATAGGTAAATTATTCACGATCATTACGATAAATTACTAATCCAATTACTGGACACATAACGAACTAAAGCATTATTCGTTAAATAAAATTTTTAAAGTAGTTCGGGGGGTCAGTTACAACAGGTGTCATAACATAAAAGAAAAAGAAATAAAAGAATATGAAAGAAAAAGATTAAAAAAGAAATAACTTAATTATAATTATAACTTTTGATACAACTTTATAACTTTTGTGACAACTATAACATAAATCAATACTACAATAACATTCTGAAGACCCACTACTACGTTGTATATTAGTAGTTAAGAGCGTTGAGCTATTATATATTTAGAGTTGACCATGCTTTCAAGAGTTCACAGCCTTCGAAATTCGAAATGGTTGCTTAAAAGTTTATATATTAAATAAATATATTTGATATTGTTTACTTTTATAATTTTTTTTTTTAATTTTGTGCATTTAGTAAAAGAATGAATTCAAATGATGTTTTTTTTTATTTTTCTGGTGATACAAAACTACATTCTGCTCTTTTCGCCTGACGAAGTGTAATGCCACATACCTATTTAATACTTATTTAGAAACCGTATATAAATTTGAACGTAGCGGGACTCGAACCCGCGCCTCCTGGAAACCGACCAGGCGCTCTGACCACTAATCCATACGTTCTCATCAAGCTACGTCGAAATTTTTATACGCTTGTTACAACTTATTTATGTTATAAGCATTTTCAGTTTTCTAAATAAGTATTTTTCTTTCCTAAGCATGTAATGCCGCATTTTGACTTATTACTCGTGTGAACAAAGTAACAACCTTCCATCCACACCCACTTTCACATTTATAATATTAGAAAGATTATCAATAAAATTCTTAAGATAACTCTTTGAGCCGATCAAATAACTTAAAATAACAATAACCTAACTATATATAATAAAGTATAACTATAATAAAATTGTCAAAATGTATGGTTGTTCATTAAATATTTTAATTTAATTCTAATTGTTTGTTTGTCTGTTTGCAAATTATGCTTCGCTCAATAGCTATTTAGTCTAGACATAATCTGGACTACGTTCGATTTTGAAGTTCGGATCGAATCTGATTTTGAACCCCTGATGTAGACCAAAAGTGATCCAGCTAATCTATAATTAATAATGAGAAGCGCTCTTTATAAAAGTAGTAAAAGTTAGTGAAGATGATGAAAACCTTACATTAAGATTTGGAACATCTGCTGAATAACCATAATAAATAATAATCCACTTGAAAGAATAATAAAATGAAACAATAAAATTCCGCCTTAACAAAGGTTGATTGATCACAATGGGTGGGCAATTTTAATTCACAAATAAAAATAATAGAAAATTTAAGCCGTAGTGGCACTGTGGAACAACGTTGGGCTATGATTGGATTTAGTTATGAATTTGATAAAATGTTCACGCAAACGAAGTTGCGGCTGGCCTATGTTGGCTAATAGGTATGTTGTGATTTTGATTTATTTGGATTATTTAAAATTAAAAATAAATTAAATTAGCTTCACGCTGTATCCCGCACACAGCAGGGTAGGCAGAGGGAACCTAGTGTTAAGACACTCCGTTCCCCACTTTCTGCCGAATTCTGGAGGCATTGCGTGTTGAGTGGCAGAACTCAACGCCGCGCTCAGCCTCGACACCAGAGCGAAGAAATGGAAATATAAATTTAAGTAAATATTTCATCTCCTCGAGTGGGAATCGAACATTTGGATTATTTATTTACAAAAAAAAAAAACTTTCTATCTTCTTTTATTTTTTTAAGCTTCATGCTGTAGCTATACGTAGAGTAGCCAAAGCAAACCTAGTGTTAAGACACTTCGTTCCTATATTCCGCCGAATTGTTTTGATTGTTTTATGAATGGCGGAACTATAGCCACATGAAAAAGGAGATTTTGTCTATATATTGTTAGCCTTACACAAGCTTTAACCGGCCACGTAATATTTAAAAAAATAAAATAAATTTACCAATTAAATTTAATTCTTGAACTTAAAACGCTATCAATAGTCAAGTAGCCAACCGTAATCAAATGATATATGCAAATCATTCGAACACACAGCAGAATCGGAAGTGTTATAGCAATCGGGTCTGTTGCTGGCTCATTTGCATTGCAATTTAATTAAGAGGAAATTAACTTGTTCCTGTGCATAACACTATTTCCGGCGTATATTCATAGCTTAACAAATATAAAACCAATACTTTTTTATTGTTGAGGCTAGTTGTGGCGCTGTGGTATAAATTGTGATTGTACGCGACAAATTGTGGGTTCGATTTCCATTGGAGGTAATGAAATATTGAATATTTAATTATTTAATTTCTTCGCTATAGTATCGCAAAGTGAGGTGTTGTATTCTAAAACTTAACAGGCAATGCCTCCAGAATTCGGTGAAAAAAGGAGAACGGAGTGTCTTAACACTAGGTTTCCTCTGCCTACCCCGCTGAGTGCGGGATACAGCGTGATGGAGCTAAAAAAAGTAAGATTTTTTTTCTGTTAACATTTGTCGTGTTTTATTTTAATTTTATTTCTTGTTAAATTCACTTTTTAATATTGCTTATCTATTTAATTTTATCAGTTAGATCGAGAAATTAAGTATATTTCTACTTAACAAGTGAGTTGTTGAAAATTCTTAGGATTAACATACAACTAAAAATGTGTACATTAAGCTTAATTTGTAATGTCACGTTTAATGCTATATTATGTGCTTTATGAGGCAGGAGTGCACCTGATATCTTTCTAAAGTAATATTTTAATCTTTTATATAAAAACTGGCACAGTTATACTGCTACAGTTAATATTCTCTATACCGTATAAATGATTACAAAGAAATTTAAAAATATTCCTGCAGTTTGTTATAAAAATCATGCAGATATATATGCAGGATCATGCAGGTATGTCTGGTAACTTGATTTATGTTTAAAATCGGTTAAGTTAGTAAACATCACGTTATCATGTAAATAGCATAAGTTTACTTAATGTCATACTATCACTTCATGTCACAAAAGATGAATCTTCTCAGAACATTGCCACATTTTGTAATGTAGGGTAAAAACGGGATAGATGCCCCAATGGCCACTGTCTGAAAACCCTACATACAAAAATAAAAATAAAAATTGGTAATATGTTTTGTGAATACGTTCTACATGCGCGCATACACTTTCAATTAATAGAAGAAGTGTATCAGCTCCTACTTTTTCGTTAAAAGAACAGAAAAACAAATAAAAACCAAGATAGACCAGGAAAAAATACTAAAACAAATCATTTAAGAAAGAACAACAAATAAAAAATCTAATAATTATTATAAATTATAAAAATCTAAATATTATTTCAAGCTCAAGCTGATGTATGTGTTAAAAATGGTAAACATTTAAAAGTAAGTTAATAGCAAGCATTAATAAAATACAAAATAGAACTATATCCCACACTGAAAGCATCCTTTTTAGTATTTTTACAGTAGGGCAACAATCCACATTGGATCTCTAAAAAAGTCTTTCCTCAAAAAACGTGTTCCGCGAAATTTAATTGCGTGGAAACTGTAATTGATACGTCTAAAAAAGTAATTAATATTTCAACATCAATTTTAGGCTATTTTCAAAAGTAGGGCATCTATCCTGGTTTTACCCTTCCCACATTCGTGAAGCGGAAAGTGTCTCGATGTAGCACAGACATGATTCTTGTCCACCAGCTTTCAAGGCAACTGCGCTTTTGACAGTGTGCGAAATTACAAGCAAAGAGGCGAAGAAGTGATACGAATGCGGCTCACGATTTGCAAGCATAATGGGGCAATTTCCTAGTCATTTCCTGCTGAAACAAGTATTCGACGTTCTGTGGTGTATAGCTTTACCACTTTTCGTCGACTAAGATGTATCGTGTAGTTAAGTTTGGAAACACCCTCACGCTTTTACGTTATAGAATTTTTGTATTTTGTCATAAATTGTGTGATATGAATATTGTTATAAGTTAGTGGAATTTGTATGTTACACTTAATGCAAAATTATATATATGAATATATTTAATAAATGGCACGTAAAGCCAGCTATTTTCAATCAAAATAATTGCATATATATTTTTTAATAATTTAGGGTTCCACACTTCAGAAGAAAAAAAACCCTTAGGAAAAAATACTTTTTTAGAAAACGTAAAGAAAATTCCGCTACGGTAAATTCTCTGTACGCTTGTTTAATTTTTTTTATAATTCGAGATTGATAAATAAATTAGTCACTGAGATAAACATCAAACAAGTAGTCAGGCTTCTTAGTAATACGAGTATATTCATCGTAAGTACATTCCTGTGTAGCAAGCACATATACTCGTATACACATATATAGAAAAATAAACGATACTATGTTTTTTTATAACCTCAAAAACTTTACCAATATTACATACGAAGCATATTACGAAGTAAAACTCAAGTGGGGTTATATAGGGTTCTATCAAATAAATTAAGCTTCACGTTCAAGTAAATTAACAACTATTTATTATGAGTTGAAATTGTGTCTGGGAAGACTTTTAATTACTTCTAAGCGTTCGAGAGTCATCGGCAAATTTAATAAAACATAACCAAAGTAGAAGTTTTAATTCGCGGCGGCAAATCAATTGTAGGGAAAGGTTGAAATTAATCACTAGTATCTACAATAGATTTACAAGCGTTGTACGCGAGGAGTACTGGAAAGTTTTCTTGTTAAAAGTTTCTATATTGCTAAGTGCGGATGATATTTCTTGAAATTTAGTTTTTATAATTGAAATTGTAAGTGTATTTTAAAAAAAAAATATCGGCTTCACGCAGTATCCCGTACAACGCAGGGAAGGCAGAGTGAACCTAGTGTTAAGTGTATTTAAATTCATTATATTACATTTTGTTAATACGTGTAATAAATAGTGAGATTATTGAAATTAATAAGACTAAAATTTGCTTTTATTGTGACCATAGCAGTGTTTTATAGTAGTTTTTGGTCGTCGGTTTTTATGGTATGTTAGAAATAACTGTGTTTCTTGGTCTTGTAAAGTAAAAGATTAATGTATATATGTATATGTCATTGTTGCTGGTTACTCAGCTCTCATTTTCGGCCAAATTCTATAGGCATTGCATGTTGAGTGGAATTTTTGATTACACTCGCGCTTAGCCTTGACACGAGAGCAAAGAAATGAAAATTAAGGTATTTCATTTTTTCGAGTGAAAATCGAACTCACAACCTGTCGTGCTTACAGTTCACATTTGTTTCCCTGCGCCATGACTGGCCTCTGAAAAACTGTATTTTGTTAAAAAAAATATCCATTAACTTCTCTGTTGCCCCCCGCTTTTATGTTTATCTATCAACCACATCCAATCTCGTCCGTGTTCATTTGATTTTATATATAAAAAAAATACAATTAATTTGGAAATTCGACTTTTAGTATATATATTGTACAAACAAAATAAACATTCATCAAACAAATAATATCACAATGTGAAAAACATTATAAGGATACCATATATCAAGTGAATTTTGTAATACTCCAGTCACATTTGCCACGCCACACGACCCCGTCTGCGCCGACCTCGCGAAGACAGCCGGAAAATTAGAAAAACAACACTGACTTCCGACACTTTACTTTTTCACACGCACGAACGCGGACATGTTCGAGATAAATACGTAGTCATTTATATAAAGTCAATTATACGAAGAACGTTACAAATGAACTTAATTCAATTAAACGTGAGGTATTACCGCGGCGTTTCCAGCACATGCCCGTGGGGTTTAGGAGACAAATTTCTCTGGAAATAAATGCGATTCAAATTCAGACAAATAGTCCCCGCGCGGAAGGAGCAGTTTACCAGGAAATTCGGCCATCACTCCCGGGGCCGGCGTTTGGAATCCGCAGAAAAATGTCTATTAATTATATTAATTCAATTTGTTTGTATAATCCCTTATTCATCTGTTTGAATAGTAGATCTTTATATAATCTTTCCATTTTATAAAGCTTTTCAAAATGATATTAAAAGATGTAATAAACATGAGCAGAATGAACCTATTAATAAAATATTCAATACTAATAAAATAAATAAAATAAATTAAATTAGCTTCACGCTGTATCCCACACACAGCAGGGTAGGCAGAGGGAACCTAGTGTTAAGACACTCCGTTCCCCACTTTCTGCCGAATTCTGGAGGCATTGCGTGTTGAGTGGCAGAACTCAACGCCGCGCTTAACCTTGACACCAGAGCGAAGAAATGGAAATATAAATTTAAGTAAATATTTCATCTCCTCGAGTGGGAATCGAACCCAGAACCAGTCGGTTTTGCAGTCACACCTCGTGCCGCTGCGCCACGACCGGCCTCAATACTAATGAGATATTCTATTCTCCACACCACATTCTCTATATACCTTATTATATGCAGAATAGAGTGGGAAATTTGATACAAGAAATACACGAAGTAGCCTCCAACGAATATAAATAAAAATATGCGACCATCGAAACATCAGAACCATCATAGAAGCTAAATCCTATCAGTAATAGAATTCTTTTGAAACTCCAGTTAGTAACTAACCGTTGGAAATTGCTTAAACGCTTTAGTCTTCCAGAACTAGGGAATTGTGACTGTGGCACGTGATCACGTTGAGGTTAACCGTTTATTGAATAACCGGCACTTCCTTTGACTCGACACACTAGCTTGATGAAGTTGGTCACAGACGCTTAATAAACTTGTTTTAAAGTCAAACGTTATCTTCTTAGGTGAATTAACCTTACTACGTTTGTTACAGTTGCTTTATAATACTTGTATGTATTTAGTTTAATAAAATATGACATCAGATTGTGAATATTGGATATTTGAGAGAAATTCTTTATTTAATTGTTGTATTGCTATTATATATATTCACGCAAATATTTATTTACATTTATATTTTCTTTTGTTCGCTCTAGTGTCGAGGCAAAGCGCGGCGTTGAGTTCCGCCTCTCAATATGCAATGCCTCCAGAACTCGGCGGAAAGTGGGGGACGGAGTGTCTTAACACTAGGTTCCCTCTGCCTATTACCTTATTTTTGCCTATTGCCTTATTTTTTTAAAGTCAAATATGAATACCAATATTACATGTTGAAGTCGCAAAGTATATAATATATTATGTTAGTATGTAAACAAGTCTGTAATGCCATAGGGACTAGAGTAATGCAAACCGCGAGGTCTAAGCTGAGCTTTGCATTTGTACGACTGTTCATATTATATAGTGTAAATGTTATTTCACTTGCTTGAGCATACGCCTCTTGAGATCTGATAGCAGCGTCACATATTAAATTCTTAAATTTTTTTTGTTCGATTTACTAAATAAATATCTCATTTTCTCAAGTGGGGATCGAACCAACAACCAGTCGACTTTACAGTCACGCTTTGTGCCACTGCGCCACGACTGGCCTGACTGTAGTATTTATTAACATTATTCGTGTATAGTCAGTAAATACCAGAAAATTATGAGGGCAATGTGTAAGCAAGTTTAAACATAAACTTAAAATGCTCTCCTAGTTTACATAAAAGGTTAAAATTCTACGTAGTGATAGACTGTGACATCGTTATTCTTTCATATAAATGTTTTTTTTCTATCTATTCATTATTAGGGAATCCAATTTTACTGTCAATATAATATATCATTTTTTCTTATTTATTCTGTCTATGTTAGTTATAATGCCAACTGGAGTAATAATTCCAACGCTGAGAAAATCCCCGCCGGCGATCTACTAGAAGCTGCAAGTGTTCATTACAAGAACTGCTTGACTATTTTATACAGTAGTGTACAGTATATTACTGGATAATTCTGCTTTGTAATACAATTTTAATATAATTATTTATATTATATTATTAATATTTTAATTAAGACGATATTTATCTAATTATTTTCTGCACTAATATACGGACACATTTGGAGGTAAGAAAAAAAAGGTTAACATAAAATAATGTATTATTTCGTACTGGCCATCTATACATGGCTATATATGATTTTTTTTGGATAACCAGTGTATGAAATTTTGTTATTTTTAACATATTTAACATGATTTTTGTTTTTTTCAGCAAAAAAAAAATTGACCTAATGATGCCAGATCGCAGCGTTGTCAGATATCTTCTAAAACTATAATTTTAAATGAAAGTGGTTACATTTACAATAAAGTGGTTAAAACAATAAGAGTCCGTAATTTTTCGCATTGTTAAACGGTACCGGCACACCGGCGAGTCTATCAAAGGTAGAGGACAAGGTCGCAAAAGAGTAACTACACTTAGAAACCGTACTTCCACTTCGTCCAACATACGATGCAAGGTGGAGCAAGTTCGACAAGGTATTGTTAGCTCAAACGTGTGTAAACGAATAAAAAAAAAAGCTTAAGGAAGCTGGTAGAGGTTCGTACTTACCCGTCATAGTCCTTATTTACCACCCGTTACTCGTTCGTATCAAAATTGGCGAGATGGTGTTTCTCCAGAATCTGTCTTAAGACAGATGATAGAAGGACAGAAGTACGGAGGTGACCCGGACAAAGAGACGCTCAGTGTGACATTGTTAGAAGATAGCCTTATGGTGAAGGGTCATGTAAAAAGTTATAGCTAATATCTTACGTTACATTTATGGACAGCTAGAATTCTAAAGAATCGATCAGTCGATTTACAGGCACACTTTGTGCCCCTACGCCACGACTTTCCTCATTTTATTTATTGCATTAAATATCAATGTGCATTTCTATAGTTTTTTTTTTCAACGATATTACAGGATAAATATCAGGATAGGTATCTCTACCTAGTATTCGAGAGTCTAGTATCAAGACAGGCCGTTCACCAGTTTCCGTCCCCATTCGAGACATTGTATGTTGAGTGGCGAAACTCGATACATCAGTTTATTTAACCACAGTGGCTACATGAAAATAATCGCTGTCATGAGTGGGGATCAAATTTACAAACACAGCACTTAAAGTCAAACGCTATATTTAAAATAAGAACCCAAAAACAAATTACAAATGCGTCATGAATACGTCATAATTTTATTTTTATATTTTGTACTCTATTGTAGCTGTTAATCAATCTCATAAGTATTTGACATGGAATCGCAAATAATCAAAGTTTTCTTATTTAGAAAACGTATAAAAATTTGAACGTAGCGGGACTCGAACCCGCGCCTCCTGGTCCTTTTCAATCTAATTATTTTTCTTTCCTAAGTGTAGAATAACACTTTGAAAATGTTTAGAAAATCAAAGTTTTCATCGATCAAATGGCGAGTCGTCGTCGTGACTATGTAATATGATTCCCAGCAAGCGAATACATCACCGTCCCACATGTCTGAGTACGGAAAATACTACAATATTTTTGGAGCACACGTTTTTCATCTAAATTACAATGCCCGAGGTAAAAATAAGATGTTATATAGTCAGTTGTTATGTATTTTTGTTGCTTACTGTCTACAATTTCTATGTTGTTGGAACTTAAAAACTAGCAATCCTTTCTAGTATGGTATGGTATGGTTCTTTAATTATGGCGTTCCGAGCGTGCCAATAGAGCACATATCACTTCGCCAATGTCACGTTGTATGGAGAAAACACGAAGGAGGTTGTACGGTAAAAAAGAGATAATGTTACACAATAGGAGAATGCATGTTAGAAAAAAAAAGATCCAGTTTAAAATTGCCTTAATCCTTTCTGACTTTGTGCTATAATGGAGACGTTAGAGATGAGTAGGTGAATAGTCTTGATAGATGGACAGATTGACAAAGTGATCCTATAAGGATTTCGTTTTTTTCTTTTGAAGAACGGAATCCTAATTTAAATTAATAATTTAAGGTAAGCAGAGGTCTAATCAAATCTAGTATTATTAACCTATACATATAGATTTTCAAATAACTTATTTATTATTACTATTTTATTACATACTTACATTAGTATTTTTAATTTTGTTTACTTTAATAAGATCATAAAAACATCGAACAAGAAGTGATAAATTTAAGAAGTCGTAAACAACATTCACAACTTATAATTCATCTTGTGTTTGATCTTTGATACGACTTAGTTGAAGAGATTCTAAGAATTTACAACATTTTGTAAACAATCTATTCTACAAGGGTCTTCAAACCGCTAAACAATGGCGGCGGTATTGTAAGTTTGGAAACTTTGCATTTGTCTTGTATATCTTTATCGCAATACAATTATACTTTTACATAAAAACTTTATGAAAAGGCACGTATTTTCGTAGTTTTAATCGTATTTTTCACTTGCTCTTCGCTACTTTACTTACTTATTATTTGCTTTGTTCTTATTCAATGGCTATTGTTAAAATATTGAAATATATTTCTTCTTTTGTACAATAAATACAAAATATATTTATCTAAAAATCTTCTTAAATCTTACTAAGGCTGAAAAAAAATCACAATTAATTAACATTAATAGACCTTTAAATTAAATAATCAAAGTTAAAGATAAATTTTGGTGTATTAAACATTTACTTTATTTAAATAGCAACTAAGTAGACTTACACAAATACTTTTAAATGGATTATTAGTGCGCACCAAAAAGTTTTTTAATCTCGAATAAGTAAAACAGTCTGGGATAAAATTGCAGAACGCTTTGAGCTGTTTACAAAGTTAAGTTTTACTACGGTAAATATTAAGAAAGCAATATCATTTTAAACTAAGGCTACAATGCAAGACTGTAAGAGCCAAGTTGAGAAACAACTTGCTTTTCAAACACTAACATCTGACTGTAAATTGACAATAAATTTCAATAAAGATTTGTTTCATAAAAACTAATTGAAACTTTTCTAATAAAAACACTGTAATGATTATACTCGTACATTTTATCAGAATAGTTCATGATCCTGGCAAGAAATAATCTTATAAGTAACCATTTGATATATTACTAAAAGACTTTTAAAGGTGCTTTAAAATTTGATGAACTCAATATTTTAAGCTAATTTAATTTCTTAAGTGCTTGTAAACAAAAATAGTCATTTAAAAATGTTGTTACGTAAATATGTACATATGTAAATGGGATTGAAACCGCGGTTGAAACCGGACTTTGCCTATCTACATAGAAATGATATACACATCACCACCCATATAAAAAGATACAACATTTATACGTTAAAATAATTTAATCACATTATAATTCCACAAATAGAACACATTACAATAACAGTTATTACTTTTTGAGTCTACAATCAGTTCTTTGTCTGATTATATTGGGACTCTTTTGTTGGCCATTCACTGCTAAACCTACCTTTGGATTGGGGCTACTCTGGTGAAGCTGAGAGAGAGAAAGAATGTGACACTGCCTGAATTCTCTTAAGATAACAAAATAAACTTGCAAAATGTTCCACAGTTTATCTCATCTCATCAAATTTATTATTATACTCGTCCCCATAATTACACTTAATTCGACAATCAGTTCTTTCTATTGTGCTGTTCCTATTGTCACCCATTCACAAAGTGGTCCCACAATGGAAAATATCATCGAGTGGAGGGTAATGTGTACTGTAATGTTCATATTTGTAGAAACATTCTCTGAATAGCGTTGCGTACGGAATTATTCATACTATTGTCTAATAATATTAGTTTTGTTTGTGTTACATTTCAAATTAATTAGGATTCAAAATATATTTTCACGTGAAGCTTTATTTTGAAAGAGATAAATGATTATAATATTATGAAATTTATTTAAGTGTTAGCCCCGCGCAACTTTGTGTGCGCTTACTTCATAAACCTTGCTATTCGACTTCCAATTACCACCCGTTGCCATTGTAGCATGTATGTAATAACAAACTAGTGTCAAGACTCTGCATTCTCTGAATCACTCCGAATTCGAGACAATAAGTGACACAACCTACGCTTCGTCATACCAGATTAGAAAAATGATTTAATTCGTGATTATAGTAAATTATACAATTCATTTATAATCAATTTCCGTAATGCGTAAAGCAATCGAGTATCCCTAAACATTTCAGTAGGGCGAACATTTTGATAACCGCAACTATGTGCTCGTTCTTACAAGGGTCTCTCTAGTTCGAACAATGACAACAGCATTCTAAGTTTCCCAACTTTGTATCAGTTTTACCTTTGTCAGCTTTTAAGACAACGCGGTTTGGGAGTAGAGTTTAGTTAAATACATTTATGGATCGATCGACGTTACACTTAGTTTACATTTTTTTGGAAAAAATATAAAATGGGCTGTCGTGGCGAAGTTCAAGAATGTGATTTTAAAGCGACGGTTGTGAGTTCGATCGCCACACGAGCAGATGAATAACTGCTCTGGCACCATGACAAATGGCCGGCGTTGAGTTCCGCCATTCAAAATGTAATGCTTCGAAAAAATCGGTCAAAGTGAAGAACGGAGAGTCTTAACTACGTTCCCTCTGCTTACCCTGGTGTGTGCGGGATATAGCTTAAACATGAAATTTATTTTTGAAAATAAGGATATTATTTTATACTCTTAATAATTTATTCAGTGTTGAAAGAAATTGGTATTTAAAATTTTGAAGTGCTGGCAATATGCCTACAAACACATACATGAAGAATATATATATTTTAAATACATATACAGAGATCATCTATTCTTAACCTGAGCTTACAAACACATCCAAATAAGTTTAATTACTATAAAATGCAGTACTTATATCATTATAAGTTATTTAATAAACCTCACAGCACATATTATATAACAAATAATATGTAAATAGTACAATTTTGAATCAGCTTCGAAAAGCATACGAATTTGCCTCAAATCGACATTAGATGATGTTGTTTAGTCTATTTTAAGAACTATTATATCATTTGGTCCAGAATTTAAATGGATGCCAACATTAAAAAAAACACGCAGGATTTTTCGAAAAAAAAAATGGCTTTGACGTCTGTATAGAAGCTCCCCAATAAATCCATACCTATATTATAAATTCGAAAGTAACTCTGTCTGTCTGTCTGTCTGTCTGTCTGTGCCGCAATCAGGGCCAAACCGCTAATTCAATTGTAATAAAATACTCATACAGAGATACTTGAGGGTCTTCGGATGAACATAGGTTACTTTTTTTTCTCATATTTGTAATATTGTCGATATATACTAATATATTAAAATATTTTTCAATTTGACAGGCAATTTATTCCGCCATGTTAA